>BLSH010476010.1:1981512-1994480 GCA_018402905.1 Glandirana rugosa
TATGGCAACAATACTATCGTCTATCGATGGTATTGGAGACATAAAAAAAATTTTGTCGCCCGCCGGCCGAAAGTCTATTTTCACCAGAGACACCTCCTAAGCGGCGTTCTAGTGAAAATGACCCCCCACCCTCTCCACGGGGGGGTGGTGAAAAGGTAGCAGAGACGACGAATGATCCTTTTCGGGCTGAAGTGGTTAAATATGAGATCTGCTGTCAAAAAGACCTCCGATCTCATATTTACACTAAAATGCAATAAAAATAAGTCATTTGCAAAAAAAAAAAAAATTCTCCTTTTTAAGAGCATTGGGAAGAAGTGACGTTTGACGTCGCTTCCGCCCTTCAATACTATGGAGCTGAGTGGGCGCCATCTTCCGCTCACTCGACATCCAGGCATTGAGAAGAAAGGACCCGATCATCTCCGCTGCTACCGGCGGCTTCGGTAAGCAGCAGAGACGATGGAAAAGTGGTGGGGGGGCACCTCTCCCACCCCCCAGTAAAAGTGATCTTGCGGCGAATCCTCCACAGAGACCACTTTTATCTGAAAGCCGGCCGCCCGCTGTTTTAAAAAAAATACAGAGGTTATGGTAGCTATCTGCTATCATAACAACGGTATTCAATGGCAAAGTACTGCTGTATAATGACAGCGGGTGGTCCGGAAGTGGTTAACAGACTGTATAGGTACATCACATACTGACTTTTTCATTTTTAAACTCACCTGAGCTGCATTATTTCAAACCAGTTTAGCGGTGTTTGGAGCTTGAGAGTTTATTTCATCGGCCAGAATTTTAATTTATTCTGGCCATTTAAATAAATGCTGAAGTACTAAACGTGCCTAGCGTGTACGCGCGTTTAACAGCGCTTAAACACGTTTAACGGTGTAGAGCGATTTTTGTGGTCAGAGTTCCCTCTCCTGAACTCCATTTTAGAGCATTCAGAAAACTGCCTCTAAACTCCCCTGCTAATAAACTGCTAAAAACGTCCATGTGTGCATGGACACATGGGATAACATAGAGAAGAGTTTAAAGTGATTGTAAAGTCTGTGTGTGTTATTTTTATAGGAAAAAAACAAAACAAAAAAAACATAAAAAAACAAACCTGTTATACTTACCTGTTCTTTTGCAGTGGATTTGCACAGAGCAGTCTGGATCCTCCTCTTCTCGGGTTCCTCGTCTTTGATCCTGGCCCCTCCCTCAGCCGAGTCACAGCTCCCTGTGTCTATTCAGCCATGGAGCCCTGTTCTCTCCCCCTCCAAAAAATCACTAGTTTTTCGTTAGGAAATACAATTGATTACATTTAATTTTTACTGTTGATTGCCTTGGCTTGCCCTAAGAATATGTTATTGCCGATGGTTCTTGAGTGTCTATTCCTTTATTCCTACATAGAAGTAAAACCTGTTGTTTTGTTGCCCAATCTTGTTAACAGGGGTGGACTGACAACTCATGGGGCCCCCGGGCAACTGGAGATCATGGGGCCCTCTGTGTCTCTGCCTACACTCAAGCCACACCCACACAAAGCCACCCCCCCAGCTTGCGCTGCGTGGATCAAAACTGGTTGGTTCACGACAGGCTAAAGAGGGTGGGACAGGGCTGTGGAGGTCCAGTGTCAGAAGAAGAGGAGACTTAACCGCTTGCCGACGGCTGATCGGCAATTGACGGCGACAGAGTGGCTCTGTAACGCGAATCGCCGTCATACGACGGCGGCCGCGATACAGAGCCACTGTGAGCGAGCGCCGCCGGAGGCGCGCGCGCTCACTGTGTTCGGGGGGGGCCAGGGAGCGGGTGCGGCGGCTTCGATTGCCGCCGGACACCCGCGATGGCCCCCCCGGAGCGAATGAGCGGAGGTCCGTGTATGTAAACACGGACCTCCGCTCTGTGTGAGGGGGAAGGGCTGTGATCACAGCCTTCCTGTACGTGAAGGCTGTGACCACTTCCCTTCCCCAGCTAGGCAAGCCCCCATACAGTTAGAACACGCCCAGGGAACATACTTAACCCTTAGCGCGCCCCCTGCAGGTTAACCCCTTCACTGCCAATGGCATTTGCACAGTAATCAGTGCATTTTTATAGCACTGATCGCTGTATAAATGCCAATGGTCCCAAAAAAGTGTCAAAATGTTGTGACATGTCCGCCCCAATATCGCAGTACCACTAAAAATCGCAGATCGCCGCCATTACTAGAAAAAAATAAAAAAAAAATAAAAACCCCAAAAATGAATTCTCATCATCCGTAAACGCGACCACTTTTGCGCAAACCAATCAATAAACGCCGATTGCGATTTTTTTTTATCGCAAATATGAGGAAGAATATAAAGCGGCCAAAAATGGTGAAAAAAAATTTTTTTTTATATTTTTTTTTTGGATTTGTATTTTAGCAAAAAGTAAGAAATTTGGGTTTTTTTGCAAAATTGTCGCTCTTCTTTTGTTTATAGCGGCGATCAGAAATGACGCAGAGGTGATCAAATACCACCAAAAGAAAGCTCTATTTGTGGGAAAAAAAGGACGCAAATTTCGTTTGGGTACAACGTCGCACGACCGCGCAATTGTCAGATAAAGCGACGCAGCGCCGAATCGCAAAAAGGGCTCCGGTCCTAAAGCTGGAAATCCTTCCGGGGCTGAAGTGGTTAAAAAACTGGAAAACCAATAAAGCAGGGTTTCTCAACCTTTTTGCCAAGGAACTCTTGGCAAAAACTTTGAGATCTCAGGGAACCCCTGAGATGTTCAGTTCTATAGCTCATGGAACATTGGTATGATCAGCAAGCTGTTGATATAACAACTATTTTTAGAAATCGCATAAAAAAATTGAATAAACATTAAAACCTGCCTATTTAATGTGAAACTTATACCTGCGTCATTCTGCACAGATGCTCAATTCTGAGCCAAACTTGAGATAGGCAGTGCACAGAGGGCAGCAGGGCAGAGCATGGGGGTCAAGCAAGCACAGTACACAGGGCAGCAGCAGGGCTGAGCATGGGGGGAAGCTTGGCAAAGTATAGGAGTCAGCAGGTCAGAGCACAGGGGGTCAGAAGGGCACAATATGTGTGTGTGGGGAGCAGGAGGGTACACTACATGGGGAGCAGCAGGGCACATTATGGGGCACATTTTGGTGTACAGCAGAGTATAATACATGGGGGCATGAGTGCACATTATGGTCTCCCATATTGAATCACTAATAGCCCGATTCACAAGTGTTAGAGTGGTCGTCAACTCGTGACAACCACTTTAACCTACAGGGTAAGCCTATAATAAGGCTTACTTGTAGGTGCCCTGCATATCTCCCAAACCTGCACGGCTCAGGAGATATGCAGTGTAAGAGATGTGCGAACGTCATTTCGGCACATGCGCAGTGAAGAAACAGCCTCCGTGCAGTTTCTTCACTGTGATCGTGCCGTGACTGGCAGCTCCCGTGACTCCGGCCAGTCACAGAGCCGGAGATCGTGGCCCCGGAAGGAAGAGGCGCAGAAGATGGACGCTGCCAGCACAGAGGGGACAGCGCTGGATGTCGCAGGCTTCGTTTGCAGGTAAGTGGCACATAATGGGCTACTATGCGATGCATAGTAGCCTATTATGCATCTACTTTGCAGAGAACTATAGAGGAAGTAAACCCCATCCTGGTTTACTTCCTCTTTAACCACTTGACCACAGGGCACTTAAACCCCCTTCCTAACCAGACCAATTTTCAGCTTTCAGTGCTCTCACATTTTGAATGACAATTACTCAGTAATACTGCACTGTACCCATATGACATTTTTGTCATTTTTTTCACACAAATAGAGCTTTCTTTTGGTGGTATTTAATCACCATTGGGGTTTTTATTTTTTTGCGCTATAAATGGAAAAAGACTGAAAATTTTGTAAAAAAAAAAAAAAAAAAAATGCAATTTTCTTTGTTTCTGTTATAAAATTTTGCAAATTAATAATTTTTCTTCATAAATTTTGGCCAAAATTTATACTGCTATATATCTTTGGTAAAAATAACCCAAATTAGTGGATATTATTTGGTCTTTGTGAAAGGTATAGAGTCTACAATCTATGGTGCCAATCACTGAAAATTGATCACACCTGATGCACTGACGGCCTATCTCATTTCTTGAGACCCTAACAAGCCAGGAAAGTACAAATACCCCCCAAATTACCCCTTTTCGGAAAGTTGACAGTCCAGCGTATTTAGTAAGAGGCATGGCGAGTTTTTTGAAGAAGTAATTTTTCCCACAATTCTTTCCAAAATGAAGTGTTTTTTTTTTTCTGGGTTTTTTTTTTTTTTTTCCTCAAAATTGTCATATTAACAGATTATTTCTCACACCCAGCATATGCATACCACAAATTACACCCTAAAACACATTCTGCTACTCCTTCTGAGTATGGCGATACCACATGTGTGAGACCTTTACACAGCCTGGCCACATACAGAGGCCCAACATGCAGGGAGCACCATCAGGCGTTCTAAGGACATAAATTACACATAATTTCTTGACTACCTCTTGCATTTTTGAAGGTCCTGGAGCACGAGGGCAATGGAAACGCCCAAAAAATGACCCCATTTTGGAAAGTAAACACCAACATATATATCAGTGGTGGCAATGATGGGTGCTGTAGTGGCACGGATGGGTACTGTAGTGGCACGGATGTGTCATGGATGAGCATGAATGAGGCATAAATGAGCACAAATGGGGGTGGATAAGCCGTAGATGGGGATGGCTGAGCACGGATGGATGGCGGAGCATAGATGCATGGGTGAGCACGGATGAGGCTGGATGGGTGAGCACGGATGAGGCTGCATGGGGGAGCACAACTGGATTGATGAGCACGGATGCATGGGTGAGCACAGCTGGATGGGTGTACACGGATGCATGGGTGAGCACAGATGGATGGCAGAGCACAGATGCATGGGTGAGTACAGATGGATGGTGGAGCATGGGTGAGCACGGAGGCATGGGTGAGCATGAATGAGGCTGCATGGATGAGCACGATTCGATTTTTGAGCGTGGATGTATGGCTGAGCATGAATGAGCACGGATGCATGGGTGACGGATGTGTGAGCAAGGATGCATGGGTGACGGATGAGTGAGCATGGATGGGTGAGCACAGATGCATGGGTAATGGATGGGTGGGCACGGATGCATGGGTGACGGATGGGTGACCACGGATGCATGGGTGACGGATGGGTGACCACGGATGCATGGGTGACGGATGGGTGAGCACGGATGTATGAGCATGGATGAGGCTGCATGGGTGAAGCTAGATGGGTGGATGAGGGGTCCCAGACTGGCAAATAGCGGTTCTATGGGCACTTCAGCTCCTGCCCACAGATCCGCTGCATCTCTCTCCTCGCACACTGCACCGTTTGGTGCGGAGAGGGGCGAGATAAGCCGGATAAACGCAGGCTTGTTTACATGTGATTGCGCCATTTACCGTGACCCATGATGCGCCGGGTCTCATGGACCCGGTGGTCACAGATGCTCCCAAGTGCACGCCCGATTCTGGGAGGAAGTTATAGTATGCCCTCCCAGAACAATGGATTCACCTTGCGGCTGTGTAATTGCATTACACGGTCGGCAAGTGGTTAATGGAGCCTAAGGGCCTGGATGGCCTTTGGGCTTGTGTCAATGGCATCAGTTTGAGATGCTTCAGAATTTGAAAGGTGCATTTGACCTGCAGGTGACCTCCTTTTGTCCTGATTCAAAGAGATTGTTCTCTCCATAGACTTGTATGGGGGGAAAAAATAGCCTATTGATCAACGTCCTAGAGGTTCCTATAGATATTAGATCACGGTTTCCCAATCATGCAGTTTTTTTTTGGTCTGCTGGGGCGACCATTCCATTGGAACTCAACTCAAGACTGCTGTGAATGAGCATTCTTGGAACACAAATGATTGGGCAGGTTAGAAAACGTCATTATTATCTTCCTTCTCATTTAGCCACCAGGCTGAATGGGAAAAAAAATCAACGATCAGTCTATGGCCTTCTTAATCTTAATCTATAAAAGGGCCTGTACCTATTTTATATTCTATTGTGTTTTGATTTTGAAGTAACCTCCTACTTTGATTTCTAGAATAATTGGTAGACCACAGTGTAGTGAAATAGTTTCATCGATCAGTGCCAGGTTTCAGTTGGGCTGTCGTTGCTGACCATGCCTTCTGTAAATGCTTGCTGTAATGCTTATGCTATGGCATGAACACTTCTTTTGTAAAAAAAAAAATTGACACTTCTTTACAGGAAGCATGTTCAGGAATGTTACTCAAAATCTATTAAAGTGATACTAAACACATACTGTTTAATTTGACATTGTCCCCTCTATCTCTGTACATGGATGATTATCTCTAATTATTTTAATTTAGAAAAAAAAATCAAAGTACCGTATATACTTGAGTATAAGCTGACACGAATATAAGCTGAGGCACCTAATTTTACCACAAAAAACTGGGAAAAGTTATTGACCCGAGTATAAGCCTAGGGTGGGAAATGCAGCAGCCATTACACAGGGACTGTAGCCATTACACAGGGACTGTAGCCATTACACAGGGACTGTAGCCATTACACAGGGACTGTAGCCATTACACAGGGACTGTAGCCATTACACAGGGACTGTAGCCATCACACAGGGACTGTAGCCATCACACAGGGACTGTAGCCATCACACAGGGACTCAGCCATTACACAGGGATTGTAACCAAAACAGAGGTATTGTAGCCATTACCACCTGCCCTGGATGGTACTGGCACTGATTGGCACTGGATGGTACTGGCAGAAGAGGTGAGTAAGGTAGATTCACAATGCCTTTTTTCCTAATCGATTTACAGCTGGCACATGACCAAGATCTTTCCCAGCCTGTCTGCAGGGATAATAAGCAGGAGGAGCTTTAGTTCGCTGCTGCTGGTCACATGTTCCAAAAAAACAAACAGTCTTTTTGGAATACAGAGTTAAAATAAATATCAATAAACGGTTTTAAATTGTCATAAAAATATACAGTATCTCACAAAAGTTACCAGCGGTTTAGACATTAAGGCTTCATACACACGGGCGTCTGAAAAAAAATAAGCAAAACGTCAGGTCCGGCGTTTTGCACCGGCGTTAGTGAGCGTTGGCGTCAGTAGGCTTTTTTAAAACAAATCAGTCCTCTGCTATTTTTCAACCAAAAAGTGCCAGTTAACGGCAGTATGGCGTTAGTGGGCGTTAGTGAGCGTTTTGCCGATTGGCGTCAAAAAAACGCCAAAACCCTACAGCTTCAGAATGCACTGGTCCTGCGTTCTAGAAACAGCTCACTAACGCCGACGCCCTCTACTGCTCAAAAACGCCGGCATTTTTAGAGGGCCATTGAATAACATGGAGAGCTGCAAAAACGCCCAAAAACACCGGCGCCAAAAAACGCCCGTGTGTATGAGGCCTAATGGCTGTGTGTTGAGTTATTTTGAGTGGACAGCTAATTCACACTGTTATACAAGCTGTGTACACTCACTACTTTACATTGTAGCAAAGTGTAATTTCTTTAGTGTTGTCACATGAAAAGATATAATAAAATATTTACAAAAATGTTAGGGATGTATTCCCTTTTGTGAGATACTGTATATTTGAAATACAATCTTTATTATTTTTTGGCAATAACATGATGTGGGTGGATTTCTGCCAGTCATAGGCAGAATGAAGCCTCCATTAATCTACATGTAATATTCTGCCACCATTGTGTTTAGCTGGTTGGTGGGCATGGAGGAGGAAAGGAATGGGTTGTCATTCACCACTGTGTATATGCCTACATGTGTAACTATATATTCACATGGGCTGCTCAGATGTGATAGGGAGGAAATGCTCAGCATAGAAACTCACTGAAAACTGAGCATGTGCTGAGTTGCCACCACAGCTGCAAAATCCCTAGCTGAACTGGGGGCATTAACAGAAGGTGGAGATAGAGAGCAGCAGTGTTAACCAAGTGCAAAGGGAGCCCATCGCTCCTGGTGCTAATAGTAATGGTATCAGGTGAACCCTGGGGTGCCTTCCACGGCTCGCCCTGCTGTGTCAAGATGAGTGAAAGAAAGCGGCAGCACATCCAGGGTATTTTTCGATGCTTTAATGGATCACCACAGTAGCACTACAGGCACCAGCACCACAACCACGTACGTAGATGCTTTTCACACAAAGCTTCTGTGCTTAATCATGCAGTATTAACCAGGATTTTTGCAGAATCCAGAAAATGGATCTCATAGTAATGGAGTGAGTATGAACCGCATGTAATACACCATTTATTGATAGGTTTTGTTTTTTTTTTTTTTGTTTTTTTGTATGATGTGGGTTTAGTAACACTTAAGGCTTCCATGCACACAGGACGTTAAAAAAAAAAGTCCTAAAAACGTCAGTGGCTTATCAGGGTTTTTTTCAGCTTTTATTAGTGTTATTTTACCAGCGTTTTTTCACGTTAAAGGGCCAGCATTATTTTTTTCCCCTCAATCTAAAACGTCCAAAAACTTTGGATAGGAGTGACGTGTTTTTGAATGTTTTTACAGCTGAAAAATGTCTCTCAGAATCCACTGGTCTTGGGTTTTTTTACAGTTTAAAAATGTCACTGCCAAAAACAGCTGATCACAGCCTGTGTGTGCATGAACACATAGGATAAGATGATGGAGAGTTTATGGACTGTAGGAAAAAATGTCTGCAGCTAAAAACAGCAGCTGTAAAACAGTTAAAAAACGTCCTGTGTGCATGAGGCTTTAAATCTAGACAGAGCCAGGCAATGATCATTTTTTAAGGAGGATGCCAGCAGGACAGTGTACATTTATTTTTACTAATGTGAGAAGCTTTCCTTCTATTCATCTGCTTCCTCTATTCAGCTGGCAGATAGGGAAGTTGGGGGAGGAGCTACTGTATCTCTGTGGTGTCTTATTGTATGCAATCTTGTCTTGAGTACAGAATGCTTCCAGCCTAATGGCTTTTATCAGATTCATTTTACAACGTTGTTCGATTTCCTTTAGATTAACCTTCAACTATGTAGTGCAAGGGCTTGCCTGATTGCATACAAATATTGGAAATGTTTAGGTTTGCCCTCATATTATATGGTTTTGGTCAATTTAAAGGAAAACATTTAAAGAAAATGGTATAGTGTTAAGCAGATACACTAAGCAGAGATCTAATTAAGTCAATAAATGGAAATTTTACCTGTTTTTTAGTTTTGTTACACATCTAATAGCTTAAAGTGGATGTAAACCCACCACCCACCCAGTATAAACTAATGACACAGTATTAATGTACATGTGTATATATACATGCAAGCCTCCTGCACCTATCCCTACCTTTCAAATGTCCTTCCTGTAAGCACTAGCAGCTATGTAAAACTCTGAAATCAGAGGGTGTCTGTGTTTGCTGGAGTTTGGTGGGTGGAGTTGTGATGTCACAGGCCTCCCCACCCACCTCTATACTGAGACATTGAGGAGGGAGGGAGCGGGGAGTGTAAAACTTTCTCTGCTGTGTGAAGGAGATAAGCAAATTGCTTGTCACTCACAGAGCAAGGGGCGTATGGACTGTGTATTTCCCTGTTAGACTTTTTCTTCCTGAAAAAAGATAAGCTCATTACTCACAGTTGGATTAACTCTTTGTGGCAAGACTGGGCACAGATGATATGACATGCTATACTCTACCAGGCAGAATTATTAATTACATTTTTTATTTCGGGTTTACATCCACTTTAAAGCAGAGTTCCACCCAAAAGTGGAACTTTCATTCATTTGTTTCCTCCCCCTCTGGTGCCACATTAGGCACCTTTCAGGGGGAAGGGGGGAACGGGGTCCTGTTTTTGATGGGTATCATTCCCCAATTCGGGGAGATGGGGCCGCAGTCCGTCTCCCGGAAGTTCTTCTCCCCTCCTGCTTCTCCCGGCACTGGGCCAATTATAAAGCGCAGAGTGCTTCGGGCATGCGCAGTAGGGAGCCGGCTGTGAACTGAAAGACCCTAGTGGCGATGGCTGCGGCGGCACCCGAGAGCCGATCCGAATATCCGCTTCAGGTGCCGACATCGCAGGCTCCCTGGACAGGTAAGTGTCCATATATTAAAAGTCAGCAGCTACAGTATTTGTAGCCGCTGACTTTTTTAATTTTTTTTTTTGGGCCTCTTCTTTAAGCTATGTATAAACAAGAGCACTGGGGCATAGTGAGCTTGATCATTTTGTCTTACAAGGAAAAAAATACTGTTCATCACAAAAAAGCAGCCAAGTATTTCTTCCACACCATCCGTAATTTTTCGGTTATAAGAACTGGTTTAGTTAAAATTGGCAAAGTTTTTCTGAGAAAGATAGATAGTTGAGTTGGGATTGTACAGTTTTAAAGATCTCAGTCTTATGTTTAAGGATAGTGTTGGTGTTTTAAAAAAAATATTGTCATGTTTAACCAGTTCCCTACCGAGTCATTGTGAAATGACTTCGGCAGGAACTGCTTGTCGATCCGGGCCGACGTCATATGACGTCGGTCGCTTCTCGCCACTACTGCTGGCCCCCAGGGGCCCGCAGTAGCGGCGATCACAGATCGCTCGTCTGCCGGGGGGTCGTGCCCCCCCCCCCCCATCGGGGTAAAGAGCCAATAAAATTGGCTCTATACCACGTGACCGGCTGTGTCCAATCACAGCCAGTCACTACCGATCTTCTCGTGCACGCCGCTTGCGCGCGCCCCCAGGGGCAGACACTTCATCGCAAATGGCTTTCCAGACAGCGAGTAATGGAAGACCCCCGGTTGCATACACTCTAGTTTTGGCAAAAGGTTCAGCTGGTGCACTATCTGGGGTCTTTACCCTCGCCAACCTCCTACTGCAGACAACTTACTTCCTTTGAACTTACGTGTGACAATAAGTCAACTGTACGACACACGCTTCCAAGGGACTTCAAATTACCATATCTGGCGAAATGGGAAGGAGATCTGGGTATCACCTTCTCAAACAAACAGGCAGAAAGAGTTATTCTTTTCACCCATAAAACCTCCATGTGCGCAAATCACCAGGAGGCTAACTTCAAGATATTGACACGCTGGTATTACACACCCGTAAAGATCCATCAGATGTTTCCTCGGTGCCCCGACACTTGTTGGAGGTATGGGGAGGAGCCGGGCTCTCTACTTCATGTTTTCTGGTCCTGTAGGTTGCTCCAGCCTTTTTGGACCGAGGTCCTTAGAATTACTCAAAAATTTACGGGATCCTGCCTTGTTCTTGATCACCATCGGTTCCCGAGTAAATCGTACAGAAAGTCGATCTTGCCCACCCTGATTATTGCGGCTAGGAGCTGTATCCCGCTGCTTTGGAAACAGGCGCAGACCCCTTCAATCGCTATGTGGCTGGGAAAGGTGGCGGAGGTAAACAGAATGGAGGACTTGGTGTCCACCGAGAAAGGAACCAGGGAACGATTTCTCAAAAAGTGGTATTACTGGCATGAGTTTGTCTACTCAGAGGAATACAGAGACCTGCTCAGCTGATTCCTTATGAAGCAACTCAACTTGGATAATGCTGCAGAGGCCTTAGGGCGGGGGTGCGACAGTGATCTTTATTTCTTGCCCTCTTCTTTTTTCTCTATCGTCCTTATTCTTTTTTTTTTTTTTCTTTTTCTTCTGGTCCTACATAACTTCTCTCCCCCCCCCTTTTTTTTTTTTGTGCTTTTAGGTTTTTTGTGAGCCCAGTTTTTCTATGTTTGCCTTTTTTTTTTTTTTTCCCTCCTTTTCCTGTGTGTTTTAAATATAATACCATCATGCGGAGTGCAGTACCCTCACAAGTGTCTCATTCAGATGAGAGAGAATTAGGCTGTTAATGTACCTATTTTTTCTTGGATGGACTGGCAAAACATTTCTATCAGGCCTTCTAGCTTATTCACAATACAGTTGCTTATCTGCAATTTACTATGTGATCTAAGGTATTACTGTATCCCTGTGTGATGGAAATAAAGTATTGAAAAAAAAAAAAAGAGCAATAAGGCAGGCCAGGCTTTACATGATCCATTTTCTTTTGTTCAACCAGCAGGTTAAACCAAGTAAAATGAATCAATTTCCCCATCCATGCATTCAAGGTGAATCGGGGAATCCCTCCCACAGAGATATCATATTCTGACATCAGTGAAGCTTCCCTGTTCTCAGAATACACTCATCAAACCATGACAGTCTTGGACCCCTTTCACACCAGAACGTTTTTCAGGTGCTTTTGCACTAAAAATAGCTACTGAAAAGTGCCTGAAAAACTACCCCCCATCCACCCCAGTGTGAAAGCCTGAGTGCTTTCACACTTGGGCAGTGCGCTTGCGGGACGGGAAAAAAAAGTCCTGCAAGCCGCATCTTTGGGGCGGTGGGGGAGCGGTGTATTCACCGCTCCTCCACCGCCCCTGCCCATTGAAATGAATGGGCAGCGCTTCCGAAGCGGCTGAAAACCGGTTAGGGAACACCGCTAGCTGGCACTTTTAACCCCTTGAGGGGGGGGTTAAAATCGCACCGCTGCCACCCGAATAGTACCGCAAATCAGTGGTGTTTTACCGCTAATGTTCGGGCGGCCCTGGCGTGAAAGGGGTCTTAAAGTGGTATTAAAGCTTTGTGTGCTGTGTTTTTTTTTTTTTTTTTTCGTCTTTTTGGAAAAATAACAAACACTGTTATACTTACCTGCTTCGTGCAGTGGTTTTGCACAGAGCAGCTTTGATTCTCTTTTCCCTGCCAACGCTCCTCCCCCTCAAGCAGTGCCCCCAGACAAAGCCGCTTTCACAGGGTGTACTGCTGCATCGTCGCTCCTGAGCTGCTGCTCTATGCGTCCATAAGACACATAGAGCTCTTAGAGAACTTGCTTTACCTGTTTTGTCTTCTGACAAGAAATTAAGGAAATTTTGCCCAAAAAATAAAATCATAGTGGTGCTAACCATTAGCTGCTCCTTTCAGAAGCTATAAAAGGTTTGATTTTGGGCATACTTACTAAAACTGATATTTCAGTTGTCAGTAAAGGCTGTAGAATTAAACTACCCGCTGATACCTTTTATACCTTT
>BLSH010476022.1:26069-38962 GCA_018402905.1 Glandirana rugosa
ACGATGTATATAAAGAACGTAATATGACGTAAAATTTTTAACGCCATCTTTGTCCCATTTCAAAATTTGTTGTCCACTAGTTTTAATTTCGCAGACGGTGAAGTCACATTCATGAGAAGTCCGACATTTCGAGAATGGACGAGGTTTGTTGAGTTTCGAGTTAATATATGTTATTTTAGTACGATTCCTTAGGTTGGTGAGGGGGTACCGTTAGATTCTACCGAGACGTTCAAGTTGACTAATATGAACTTGAGCTGAACGACTAACGTGAATGTAGAGTGTTTTATTATGGACACACTCATGACCTCAGTTGTAAATCGTGTCTTACACTGAAGTGGCAGACGCTTTAATTTTGATCACCTGTTGTTTAAAACTTTACCCTGTTTCTACCGCAATTTTTAAAATGCAGTATAATGCAAGAAATATATGTAGCACTTATTATAATATAATTTTCAAATACAGCAACTACAAAAGAAGAAAAGCACAAAAGTCCAGGTTAATGAAGCTCCAATAAAGCATATGCTTTAATCAAATGCCTACTCCAAAACTATTTTAGAGTAAAAGAAAATGTTATCTCAAGAGGCACATCTTCATTAGGCAGCTGTTCTGTCGAAGACTTTTTAAGTTTTTACAACTCGGATTTTTCAAGGATGCACGAGTGTTTCTTGGTACAAAATCCAGCACAATCATTTACTGCATAAACGATGAAAAGGAATGGATTTCTCGTGGCAACTTCAAAAATCTTTTTTATAAGAAGAAATTCAGTGCTAACAATTTAGAGAAGAATTGCTGGATGCCAGCCATTTCTTACTGAGATTATATATATATATATATACACACACACACTATATTGTCAAAAGTATTGGGACACCTGCCTTTATCCCAGTCTTAGTCTGTAGAGTTCAATATTGAGTTGGCCCACCCTATGCAGCTATATCAGCTTCAAGTCTTCTGTGAAGACTGTTCACTAGATTTAGGAGTGTGTCTATGGGAATGTTTGACCATTCTTTCAGAAGAACATTTGTGTGGCCAGGGAGTGATTTTGGATGAGAAGGCCTGGCTTGCAGTCTCCACTCATCCCAAAGGTGTTCTTTCCGGTTGAGGTCAGGACTCTGTGCAGGCCAGTCAAGTTCTTCCACCCCAAACTCTTTCACCCCTTTATTGTCCTGGCTTTGTGCACTGGTGCAACTCATCTGGTGGAGGGGGGATTATGGCGTGGGATTGTTTTTAAAGGGTTGTGCTCGGCCCTTAGTTCTAGTGCAGGAAACTCTTAAGGCTTCAGCATGCTAAGACATTTTGGACAATTTAATGCTTCCAACTTTGTGGGAACAGTTTGGGGATGGTCTCTTCCTGTTCCAACATGACAGTTCACCAGTGCATAAAGCAAGGTCCATAAAGACATGGATGAGTGAGTGTGTGGTGGAGGAACTTGACTAACCTGTACAGAGTCCTGGCCTTAACCCGATAGAACACCTTTGGGATGAATTATAGTGAAGACTGCGAGTCAGACCTTCTCATGCAACATCAGTGCTTGACCTCACCAATGCTCTTCTTGAAGAATGGTCAAACATTCCCATAGACACACTCCTAAACCTTGTGGACAGCCTTCCCAGAAGAGTTGAAGCTGTTATGGGTGCAAAGGGTGGGCCAACTCCCTATAGAATCATACGGACTAAGACTGGGATGCCATTAAAGTTCAAGTCCGTGTAAAGGTAGGCGTCACAATATTTTTGACAATATAGTGTATATATATATATTGTGGGAGATTAGCTTGTGGGGATCACTTTTCAAGGGAAAAGATTCAGCATGGATGTCAGTTTCTTTAAAATCTGGCGGTTTGCCAGGTTTATTATATCAGGTTTGCAAGTTCAAAACACAAACAAAAACAGGAAACAAAACCTCGATGTCTGGCGCTAAACTAAACAAACAGATTCCTCCCTATACAATGTGGGGCTGTCCCCGACACCCACAAAACATAAGCACATTGCAAACCTTGTTCTTAGGGTCCAAATTAGTACACAGAGCTCTCTCAGCTTTCTCCCTCTCTATCCAGGATAGAGCTTGAGTGTGTTCTCTTCCTGGTCATTAAATGCAGGTGGAGAGGGGCCTGAGTGGACCAGAAAGACTGGGCCAGAACCAGCTCTGCCACGGTGGCCAGCAAAACCCGGCTCGGACTCTCACTAGCCCCCTTAAAATGATCGTATGCGAGGCGACAACTATCGCCTGTCCATTGTGGCGCCTCACATAATGTCACATGTCCCCCCTCTGCTCAAGCCCCTCGGGTGGAGCAACTGTCCCGACTATGCAGTGGAAATACCATCTGGGAAATACCATCTGCGTTATTTTGGAGCCTTCCAGCCTTGCGGTCTTACACTGAGAACTTAAATGGCTGTAGGGCCAGGAACCACCTATTCACCCAGCTGTTTTTCTCCCAGTTGTTACACATCCACTTAAGGGGGGCATGGTCATTGACTAGCCTGAATGACCTTCCCAGCAGGTAGTATTTTAGGGCATCTAAGGCTCACTTGATAGCCAGGCACTCCTTCTCCTCAATCGCATTATTCCTTTCATGCCTATTAAGCTTTCTGCTTAAGTAGAGGACCGGGTGTTCCTCACCATCTCTGATCTGGGACAGAACAGCACCTAGTCCCACCTCAGAGGCATCGGTTTGAACCACAAACTCCTTTGTGAAGTCTGAGGTCACGAGCACCAGCTGTACACAAAGAGCTTGCTTCAACTTCTGGAAGGCCCTCTCGGCTTCGGGATTCCACTTAACCATTCCTGACCCTCTACCCTTCGTTAGATTGGTCAGAGGGATGGCAATGGTGGCAAAGTCGGGGATGAAGCGTCGGTAATACCCTGTAATCCCCAGGAAGGCACAAACCTGTTTCCGAGGCCAGACCTATGGCACACTTTTTTGGGTTGGCTGTTAAACCTGCTACCCTCAGCGAATCTACCACTGCCTGCACCTGGGGCAGATGTGATTCCCAATCTGGGCTGTGGATGACCACATCATCCAGATAGGCCGCTGCATAGGGCCGATTCAGCCTCAAAGTTTTGTCCATCCTCCTCTGGAAGGATGCAGGGGCCCCATGCACACCAAATGGCATTCGCTTGTATTGGAAGGACCCCTTGGGTTAGAGAAGGCTGTTTTTTTCTTTGCTGACTCTGTTAGGGGGATCTGCCAGCATCCCTTAGTTAGGTCTAATGTTGATATGTGCCGGGCACCTCCCAACCTATCCACAAGTCGTCAACCCATGGCATCGGGTATGCATCAAACTTAGACACGTCATTCAGCTTCCTGAAATCGTTACAGAACCATCGGACTTTGGGACCAATAGAATTGGGCTCGACCAGGCGCTGTGGTCACGTCACGTCTAACTCCAACAGGGTTTTTATTTCTCTCGCCACCGCCTCTCGTCTAGCCTCAGGTATTTGGTAGGGTTTTACATTTACACGGACCCCTGGTTCCATGATTATGTCATGTTGCAGTACAGTGGTTAGTCTGAGTAAGGAAGAGAAAACGTCTCTATTTTTACTGACAAATTCCTTAACATCATTTTGTTGCATCAGTGACAAGGAATCGGATATGGGGACATCCGGGGTCAGGTGTAACCTGTCCTTTTGGGGAGTGGGCACTGCCAATAAACTCTCTCTGTCCTTCCAGGGCTTTAGGAGATTAACATGGTGAATCTGCTCCGGTTTGCTTTTCCCAGGCTGGTAAACTTTGTAGTTTACTTCCCCTAGTTCGAATTTTGGCACCCCGATTGTAATCCCTTCTCTGGGCCTCCTCGATATGCTCTTGTACAAGGGACAGGACAGCTGTGATTCGATCCTGCATTAGGAGACGTGCTCTATGACACTTCTATATGGGATGGCCTCTGCTTCCCACGTCTCCTTTGCGACATCTAGTAGCCTCCTGGGATGTCTACCATACAAGAGTTCAAAGAGGTATACCCCATAGACGCCTGCGGAACCTATCATATGGCAAACATGAGGTACGGCAGCAAAAAATCCCAATTTCACCCATCTTTATCCACCACCTTTTTTAGCATACTCTTGAGGGTCTTGTTAAACCTTTCCACCAGACCGTCAGTTTGGGGGTGGTAAACAGAGGTACGGAGATGGGAGATTTCGTACAATCTGCACAATTCTCTGGTCACTCTGGACATGGACAGGGTACCCTGATCCGTCAAGATCTCTTTAGGAATCCCCACCCGACTAAATACCTGGACCAACTCCTTGGTGATAGTCTTAGTGGAGGTGTTCCGCAAGGGTATGGCCTCAGGATAGCGGGTCGCATAGTCCTGGATCACCAGGATGTGCTGGTGTCCCAGGTAAGATTTTACTACTGGTCCCATGAGGTCCATGCCAATTCGCTCAAATGGAACTTCTATTATGGGAAGTGGGTCAAGGGGACTGCGAAAATTGGGTGACGGGGCTGTCATTTGGCACTCTGGGCATGATTCACAGTATTCTTTGATGTCTGCATACAACCCAGACCAGAGCAAAGCAAAGTCCATAAAGACATGAATGAGGGAGGTTGGTGTGGAGGAACTTGCCTGGCCTGCACAGAGTCCTGGCTTCAACCCAATAGAACACATTTTGGCTGAATTAGAGCAGAGACTGCGAGCCAGGCCTTCTCATCCAACATCAATGCCTGACCTCACAAATGCACTTCTGGAAGAATGGCCAAACATTCTCATAGACACATCCCTAAACCTTATGGACAGCCTTCCCAGGAGAGTTGAAGCTGTTATAGCTGCAAATGGTGTCCCAACTCTATACTGAACCTTGGGCTGCCATTATAGTTCGTGTATGTGTAAAGGCACATTTCCCAATACTTAGGACAATATATTGTTTATTACTTGTGATACTGAGCATGGCTATGGACTTAGGGCTGGTTCACACCACAGAGAGGAAAAGACATGTGCTCACTGCTCACTAGCTAAGTGGCTAGAAAATCCACCTGGCACCAAAAAGGTTGCTAGTTCACGTCCCCAATATGCTAATGCTTGTGTTGAAGTTTATATGTTCCCCCTGTGTGGGTTTCTCACCACAATCCAAAGACAGGCTGTCATTTTATTTGTCTCTTGTCCAAATAGTCTGTAATGTAAGCAAGCTATTTTGGGACTTTAAATTGGAAGCTCATTGCAGCCAAGGACTTGGACATTTCAAATTGTAGGGTTTACGCTGAACAGATACATCCAGTAATAAAACTGTTGCTTGATTCAGTGTTTCTCAACTCCAGTCCTCAAGGCATCCCAACATGTCATGCTTTCAGGATTTCCCTCAGATGAACAGGAAGTGAAACTTATCAAATCACTTGTGCAAAATAATGGAATGCCTGAAAGCATGACCTGTTGGGAGTACTTGAGGACAGGGTTGAGAACCACTGACTTAGAATTTTGTCCTGGAGTTATACTGATTTGATGAAGATAGCTAAGGGTTAACACAGCAAATAGTATTAGGTATTGCAGCCCCTCAGGTGAAATCAATTTGAAAAGACAGATTGAAAGACACTGGTGGGCGTGTACTTCTATTGGGCGTGTCATTGTGCTAGCTTATATAAGGGACTTCAGTAGGGGGGTCGGTTTAGCCTGCTGAAAGGCCAGGTTTGTTGCTGTGGTTTTTGTGGAATAAGGAATGATATTGTGCATAATGACAAATGCCTCACTAGAACTGTTTGCTGAAATTATTGAGCATTTTGACCATCAAAAGTGGCTTGATTTGACCATGCTGTCCGATTGGGGTGTGTATTGTTTGACTTACCATGCATTCTTCACGGAAAAAAAATACTCACCAATGTATGTGTGTATGTAATGTGGGTGTTTAGTAGTTCTATGAAATGTGTGAGCTGTTATACACTGTGAAAGTAAAGCTGTGTCCACTGTAAGGTTTAGTCCAATTTTAGATTGTAACCTCCTATGAGCAGGGCCATTAGAACCCAATTGCTAACTGTTTTGCTAAATGTATATGTACTGAAAATACGTTAATGCCAGTAAATATGTACATACTTGTGTTTCTGCTGGAAAAATAAAAGGAAATTGATTTTGCTTGTTGTTTTTCTCTTTTGTAACTTACTTTTTTAATTAGTTTTGGGGGTGGGGGTTTTGGGGAAGTGGATTACCTTTCTTAGAGCTGGTTCACACTGCTGCGGTGTCTCTGTGCTATGCAAATTCAGCCATACAGATAGTATGGCTGAATTCGCATCACAACCTTACCAAACTCGCACAGGACCCTTTTTTGTTACACAGCAGAATCAGATCACATGGGTGTTCACATCCATGCAATCTGATTCCTGTCCGAATTTGCAGTTCGCAGTGCGATATGCGAGCTGAAATGGAGCTGTCATTAACTTTGCATTGACATTCCCCTCAGTTTGCATATAGCAGTATGAACTGCCATGCGATTCAGGTGCGATGCGGGAACCCGCAGTGGATTTGCAGGGTTCCCGCATCACACTAGTGTGAACCAGCACTGATAAGTCTTCTTATTTATATTTGCATAGTCCTTACAGATATACATCAACAGGAAGTGTAATGTGGCTGTAAACAGGAAGTGCTGTGTGCACATGGGCTGGAAGCAATTGTGTGGTGACAAAATAAACAAATCAATGAACCCCACCCACACCAAATATAACTCCCACATCCTCCCCTACATTGATCAAAAATGTAATATCAACTTACTTGTGGCAATAATGTATTGTCCCCCCAATCCATACCAAGCCCTTTGGCTCAGGAATGGATTTTAAGGGGAAGCCCATGCCAAATTTTTCTACAAAATGGCAGGGGACCCCCCCAAAATTGATGCCAGACCCTTTCTGAGCATGCAGCCTGGAGGTCAGGATGGGGGCCCCCAACGTACGTTTTGTCACTACAAGGACATCGTCATGGGGATGATGACGTCCTTGTAGTGACGAAACGTACGTCGGGAAAGATGCGTTGACGTCACTGCCTATGTTATTGATTCTGGAGAGCCGGCTGGCCTGCTACACTCAATATTGATTTTAACGCTGTAAGTGCAATATATTTTATATTTATTCAACTATTAAATGTGATCCCTACAATATCACATTATTGGAGTCCCCTCTCTTAATTCATGACCCACATTGGACGGAGCTCGTTCCTCCCAGGAATCTGAGTGGCATCCTTTGCACCCTGTGGTGGGGTCCCGGTCCATAGGAACTCCAAGGTGTGTTCCGGTGGCACGGCTGTGATCCCTCCTGCCGTGAGCAGCCTTTGGACGAGAAAGAGCTGTCCCTGCTGACACCACTAGAGGACCCTTCTTACCCTGGCAAGGGGACCTGGGCTAGGTGATAAGCCAAAGAGCAGTCTGCACTTACATCTGGTAAGCTGCCATCCATTTTTGGTGGAGGTTTTTTGCACCTTTACTTCACATCTGAGTCACTTGGTGTACTAATTTGTCTGAGATCTACAGTCTGCAAGAATTTTGGAGCTATTGCACCTGAGATTCTATCTTCCTATGAACTTTTTGTGTGACTGGATTTCAATAACCCTATCAGAGTTGTTTATGATTCAAAGTGGACAGTGTGCCTTTCGTGCTATCATATCTGGAAATGCTGTGGGTGCACTATACCTTTGTTACACATCTACAGTTGTATGCAAAAGTTTAGGAACCCCTGACAATTTCCATGATTGTCATTTATAAATATTTGGGTGTTTGGATCAGCAATTTCATTTTGATCTATCAAATAACTGAAGGACACAGTAATATTTCAGTAGTGAAATGAGGTTTATTGGATTAACAGAAAATGTGCAATATGCATCAAAACGAAATTAGACAGGTAATTTCGGTCAAAAACAGCCCACAGACCACCTCCAAAGACCTACAACATCAACTTGCTGCAGATGGTGTCACTGTGCATCGTTCAACAATTCAGTGCACTTTGCTCAGGGAGAAGCTGTATGGGAGAGTGATGCGAAAGAAGCCTTTTCTGCACACATGCCACAAACTTGAGTCGCTTGAGGTATGCAAACGCACATTTGGACAAGCCAGCTTAATTTTGGTCATAACAAGGGGCGTTATGCATGGTGGAAAAAGAACACAGCGTTCCAAGAAAAACATTTGCTACCCACAGTAAAATTTGGTGGAGGTTCCATCATGCTGTGGGGCTGTGTGGCCAGTGCCAGTACTGGGAATCTTGTTAAAGTTGAGGGTCGCATGGATTCCACTCAATATCAGCAGATTCTTGAGAATAATGTTGAGGAATCAGTCACAAAGTTGAAGTTACGTCGGGGCTGGTTATTTCAACAAGACAACGACCCAAAATACTGCTCAAAATCTACTCGGGCATTTATGCAGAGGAACAAATACAATGTTCTGGAATGGCCATCCCAGTCCCCAGACCTGAATATCATTGAACATCTGTGGGGTGATTTTAAGCGGGCTGTCCATGCTCGGCAACCATCAAACCTAACTGAACTGGAGATGTTTTGTAAGGAGGAGTGGTCCAAAATACATTCATCCAGAATCCAGACAGTCATTACAGGCTATAGGAAGCGTCTAGAGGCTGTTATTTCTGCTAAAGGAGGCTCTACTAAATATTGATGTGATTTTTCTGTTGGGGTGTCAAAATGTATGCACCTGTCTAATTTAGTTTTGATGCATATTGCACATTTTCTGTTAATCCAATAAACTTCATTTCACTACTGAAATATTACTGTGTCCTTCAGTTATTTGATAGATCAAAATGAAATTGCTGATCCTAACACCCAAATATTTATAAATGACAATCATGGAAATTCCTAAACTTTTGCATACAACTATATTTGCCTATACTATATTTTTCAGGGGTATATCAAACTACCTATGATGTTTATATATGTGGTTTAGCTATGCACTGATGGAGGAATTCTGTCATTTATTAGAGCGCAGCCTTGTGTGTATTTATGATTATTGTGGGTTTTTGGCTGCAGCTGTTCATCATTTAGTATTGGTATTGGCGCGGTATTATTCTTACAATTCCATATACAGTGCATGCATGCTCGGATAAGGGTCTGGCATAGATTTTAAGGGGAACTCCACGCCCAAGTTAAACAAAAAATTTGGGTAGGGGTCCCCCCCAAAGTCCATACAGGCCCTCCAGGTCTGGTATGGATTATAAGGGGAACAACATGCCAAATCTTTAGAAAAATTGCGTTGGGGTCCCCCCAAAATCCAAACCAGACCTCAAAGCACCCTCCTGTGGCCTGGTAAGGTTTGGAGGGGGCGTGCTCACTCGTTCCCCCATTCTGCCATGCCAGGGCTGCGTGCTCGGATAAGGGTCTGGTTTGGATTTTTGGGGGACTCCCAACATAATGCTTTTTCAATAAACTTTATCTTTATTGCAGGGAACTGGCAATACATTACAGCTGCGAGCGATTTTAAATGACAATTTTTCCTTTACAAATGTCATTTTGCCGTGGCACTGTTTTAAACATCACAGAGACCCATACTAAGGGGACCCCCCAAGCACGATATTTAAAGGAATATTTCAGGGTTTTTTTTTTCACTTTGAGCATTATTAAAACCACTGCTCCTGAAAAAAAAACTTTTTTTTCTATTGATGCATGTCCCCTAGAGCAGGACCCGGGTCCCCATACACTTTTTAGGGCAATGAACTTGCATTAAAGGTTTAAATGGAGGAATTTGGAAGCTGCAAGTTTGAACCCAGTTGACGGCCAGTGTGCAGCATATGTGATCTGAGAGGCATCTTCCCAGGCAAATAGAGCTCTGTTCTGTGTATATTTCCTCCCAGTTTGTGAGAGTTGAAGTCTTAATTGCCTTTAATTGGGAGGTATTTTAAGGCACTGCTGGAGTAGATTTGGAAGTTATGGTAGATCAGGCCCATAGCCCATAGTATACACTCAATACCCTGTGTGTATATATATATATATATATATATACTAGACTGTATATATTTTAAGACACCACATCAAGTAGTGTACTTTATACCATACATCCCAGAATGCACTGATATATAGTGTACACTCAATACACTGTGTGTGTATATATATATATATATATTAGACTATATATATTTTAATACACAATGTCAAGTGTACTATATACCGACTGTACACCCCCGAATGCACTTATATATAGTGTACGCTCAATATGCTGTTTGTATATATATTAATACACCACGTCAAATGTACTATATACCGTACGTACATCTGCGAATGCACTGATATATAGTGAACACTCAATACGCTGTGTGTGTGTATATATATATATATATATATATATATATATTAAACTGTATATATTTTAATACACCACATCAAGTGTACTATATATACCGTATGTACACCACCGAATGCACTATAATGCACTGTTATATAGTGTACACTCAATACGCTGTGTGTATATATATATACTAGACTGTATATATTTTAAGACAACACGTGAAGTGTACTACATACCGTACGTACACCTGCAAATGCACTGATATATAGTGAGCACTCAATACGCTGTGTGTATGTATATATATATATATTTATATGTTAGACTGTATATATTTTAATGCACCACATCAAGTGTACTATATACCGTACACA
Organism: Glandirana rugosa; assembly: GCA_018402905.1. Classification (NCBI taxonomy): domain Eukaryota; kingdom Metazoa; phylum Chordata; class Amphibia; order Anura; family Ranidae; genus Glandirana; species Glandirana rugosa. Next base: position 36,632 of record BLSH010476022.1, read on the forward strand.
CACCCCCGAATGCACTATAATGTACTGATAGATATACACTCAATACGATGTGTGTATATATACAGTTGTGCTCATAAGTTTACATGCCCTGGCAGAATTCATGATTTCTTGGCCATTTTTGTGAGAATATGAATGAGAACACAAAAACATTTTTTTAACTTATGGTTAGTGTTTGACTGAAGCCCTTTATTATCAATCAACTGTGTTTACTCGTTTTAAATCATAATGACAACAAACACTACCCAAATAACCCTGATCAAAAGTTTACATACCCTGGTGATTTCGGCCTGATAACATGCACACAAGTTGACACCAAGGGGTTTGAATTGCTATTAAAGGTAACCACCCTCACCTGTGATCTGTTTGCTTGTAATAAGTGTGTGTGTGTGTATAAAAGGTCAATGAGTTTCTGGACTCCTGACAGACCCTTACATCTTTCATCCAGTGCTGCACTGCCGTTTCTCAATTCTGAGTCATGGGGAAAGCAAAAGAATTGTCAAAGGATCTGTGGGAAAAGGTAGTTGAACTGTATAAAACAGGAAAGGGATATAAAAAGATATCCAAGCAATTGAGAATGCAAATCAGAAGTGTTCAAACTCTAATCTGGAAAATGAGAGGTTCTGTGGAAACCAAATCACGGTCAGGTAGACCAACTAAAATTTCAGCCACAACTGCCAGGAAAATTGTTCAGGATGCAAAGAAAAACCCACAAATGACGTCAGGACTCTCTGAAAACACGTGGTGTGGCTGTTTCAAGATGCACAATAAGGAGGCACTTGAAGAAAGATAAGCTGCATGGTCGAGTCGCCCGAAGAAAGCTATTACTTTGCAAATGCCACAAAGTATCCCACTTACAATACACCAAACAGCACAGAGAAAAGCCTCCAACCTTCTGGCACAAAGTCATTTGGAATGATGAGACCAAAATTTAGCTTTTTGGCCACAACCATAAACACTACATTTGGAGAGGAGTTAACAAGGTCTGTGAAACACTGAGGTGGGTCGCTGATGTTTTGGGGATGTGTGAGCTACAAAGGCACAGGGAATTTGGTCAAAATTGATGGCAAGATGGCAGTATGTTATCAAAAAATACTGGAGGAAAATTAGCATTCATCAGCCAGGATGTGCATGGGACGTACTTGGACATTCCAACATGACAATGATCCAAAACACAAAGCAAAGTTGCCCTGTCATTGGCTACAGCAGAATAAAGTAAATGTTCTGGAGTGGCCATCTCAGTCTCCTGACCTCAGTATCATTGATCCACTCTGGGGAGATCTCAAAAGTGCAGTTCATGCAAGACAGCCCAAGCATTTCCAGGAACTGGTGGCTTTTTGCCAAGAGGAATGGGCAGCTTTACCATCTGAAAAGATAAATAGCCTCATTCACAAATACCACAAAAAGACTTCAAGCTGTCATTGATGTTAAAGGGAGCAATACACGGTATTAAGAACTAGGGTATGTAAACGTTTGATCAGAATCATTTGGGTAGTTTTTGTTATCATTATGATTTAAAAAGAGTAAACACAGTTGACTGATAATAAATGGCTTCAGCCAAACACTAACCTTGAGTGAAAGTAATGTTTTTGTGTTCTCATTCATATTCTCTGAAAAACGGCCAAGAAATCATACATTCTGCCAGGGTATGTAAACTTATGAGCACAACCAAAATAACTCAACACACAGCCATTAATGTCTAAACCGTTGGTAACAAAAGTGAGTACACCCCTAAGTGAAAATGTCCAAATTGGGCCCAAAGTGTCAATATTTTGTGTAGCCACCATTACTTTCCAGCACTGCCTTAACCCTCTTGTGCATGGAGTTCACCAGAGCTTCACAGGTTGCCACTGGAGTCCTCTTCCACTCCTCCATGATGACATCACATTCTGCTCCTCCACCTTCCATTTGAGGATGCCCCACAGATGCTCAATAGGGTTTAGGTCTGGAGACATGCTTGGCCAGTCCATCACCTTTACCCTCAGCTTCTTTATCAAGGCAGTGGTCGTCTTGGAGGTGTGTTTGGGGTCGTTATCATGTTGGAATACTGCCCTATGGCCCAGTCTCTGAAGGAAGGGGATCATGCTCTGCTTCAGTATGTCACAGTACATGCTGGCATTCATGGTTCCCTCAATGAACTGTAACTCCCCAGTGCCGGCAGCACTCATGCAGCCCCAGATCATGACACTCCCACCTCCATGCTTGACTGTAGGCAACACACATTTTTCTTTGTACTTCTCACCTGGTTGCCGCCACGTACGCTTGATACCATCTGAACCAAATAAGTTTATCTTGGTCTCATCAGGCCACAGGACATGGTTCCAGTAATCCATG
>BLSH010476022.1:51266-63330 GCA_018402905.1 Glandirana rugosa
GAGAATTAAGTTAAAATAATCATAGAGAATATGTGATGGGAAACCTACTTGAGTATATTAGTGCAAGATTACATTGGCAAGGAAGGGGAAGGGAAAATTAAGTAATGGAAGGGGGGGAGAAAACGGGGAATAAAGGGAGGGAAAGGAAGGAAAGGGAAAAGGGGGGAAGGAAAGGGGAGAGGGGACAAAAGGAAAGGGAAAGGGATGAGAAATGAAGGGAAAAGGGGGGATGGGGATGGAATGGGATTGAGGGTAATGGGATCACGTGACTTTATCAAGGGACTGTCCCTTTATCAGTCCCTTGATAAAGTCACGTTGTCGTGACGCAATGCGTCGGGAGGAGCCGGGTGACGTCACTTCCAGGTACAGCCAAACCCGGAAGTCTGTGCTTTACATGATACAAACGTTCGTGACACCGTTCGTGACACCGCTGAAAACGCTGTTTGTCAAGATTTTAATTGTAAGTTACTACTTTGTTTTAATAAATGCTGGCTTTTAATACTACACCATGGGAGGCTATATATTTTCATCCTTGCATGTACATATGGAGGAATGAAGTATTGTGGCAGCAGATAGCTCATAAGAGCGAGAGGCGCATTCCCTAAGGGGAATAAGGTGAGCGGCCATTGCACTTGGTGAAGGATTTGTTTGTAGTGATACACCAATATATACCTCTCTTGGGTGGAACACCGTTGGATAGAAGATTTATTGAGAAAAAAATTGATTTCGTATTACTGTTGATTGGCTCCAATTGTTTGCTCCATCTATAAGAGACCCAAGAGACTATGCTTTTTACCTTTTGACACTGCTTTTTTGCACCTTGCACTTTTAAAACTGGAGCACTGGACACTTTGAGTGACATTTGCAATTTTTGTAGTTTTGTTTTTATATGATGTTTAAGCACTGAACTCTGCACTTTATTGGAGCACTGGACACTTTTAATACCATCTGTACTACTTATTATGCATTTGAAGCACTGAACACCTTATTATCAGTGATGTTTGTTTGCACTTTATGTATATTATCTGAGATAAATTTTTCACATATGTTTATATAACACTTTTATATGACATTTTATTTGATATATGAAGATTGAGTATACATGGCGCCGCTCCATACTGCACATTGAATTTAGCCACAGGTGGTTGTGACACTTGAGGAGCTGGCAGCTGTGTTTAGCATTGAATTGAGTAGGGTAACATATTATATATTATTTATCATTAATCTAATAGTCATAGTGAGTAGTGCACGAGTCTATCTGTGACAGAACCGCTCCCAACCCTACATTGGAAGCATCAGTCTGGACAATGAACTCTTTTGAAAAAGTTGGTGCTATCAAGACAGGGTGTTGGCACAGTGCCGATTTGAGCTCCAAAAAACTTTTTCGGCATCTACATTCCACTCAATCATGACCGATTTCCGACCCTTAGTCAGATTGGTCAGTGGGGCTGCCAATGTAGCAAAGTTGGGTACAAACCTCCTATATTATCCCACCATGCCCAGGAATGTACGTACCTGCTTTTTGGTGAGGAGGCGGGCCAACTCTGTATAGCCTTTACCTTGCTGACCTGAGGTTTCACCAGCCATTTGCCTACGATATACCCCAGTTATTTCACCTCCTCCATTCCCAAAGCACATTTTTCAGGGTTTATTGTAAACCCCTCCTTCCAAAGGGAGTCAAACAAGGCTTGGACTTTGGGCAAGTGTGATTCCCAATCTCTGCTAAAGATGACTATGTCATCCAAATATACGGAGGCATACTCCCGGTGGGGCCGTAAAATCCTATCCATTGCTAGCTGAAATGTGGCTGGAGCAGTTTGTAGTCCAAAAGGCATTCTTTTGTACTGAAAACTCCCCTCTGGGTTAGAAAATACAGTTTTCTCTCTAGCAGCCCTAGTCAACGGGATTTGCCAATATCCCTTAGTAAGGTCTAAGGTAGTGATATACCTGGCTGGACCTAGTCTCTCAATAAGCTCATCTACCTGGGGCATGGGGTAGGCATCAAACCTTGAAACTTCATTAAGTTTCTGGAGATCATTGCAGAATTGCAGAGTCCCACTGGGCTTTGATACCAACACAATCGGGCTCGACCATTCACTCTGCGATTCTTCAACGATCCCCAGGTCCAACATCTTCTTCACTTCCTCTGAAATGGCCTTCCTTTGAGCCTCTGGGATAGGGTAAGGCCAGACAAAAACCTTGACTCCTGGTTCCGTAATAATATTGTGCTTTATGATATTAGTTAGACCTGGCAAGTCTGAAAATGTTTATTTATTTCTCTGCAAGAACTACTTGGCTTGCTGACTTTGGAGTTTAGACAGGGTATTTGCTACTTGGACATTCTCCACCCCAACCTGAGGCTTGAGTCTTTCACCAGCCGGGGGGTCACCGGTTCCCTGTCCATCCAGGGATTTAACAAGTTCACGTGATATATCTGATACGGTTTCCTCTTGCCTGGCTGGTGGACTCTATAATTTACCTCCCTCATTTTTTCCACCACTTCAAAGGGACTTTGCCATCTGGCCAAGAATTTACTTTGCACAGTGGGGATCAATGCCGCTACTCGATCCCCCACTTGGAAGTGTCTTATTTTAGCAGCTCTATTAAATGACCCATCGTTGAGCCTCCTGGGCATTTTGTAAATTTTCCTTGACCAGTAGCATCACAGTTAGGATCCTTTCCTGCATTTGGGAGACATATTCAAGTACACTCTTATGCTGAACAGGCCTTTTTTCCCATTCCTCTTTAGCAAAGTCAAGTAGTCCCAACTCAAAGGGCAAAAACCCCGTGGAGGCCTGGGGCACTTCCCGGATAGCAAACAGGAGAGCTGGTAACAGGCAGTCCCAGTCTTTCCCATCCCTTTGTACCACTCTCTTGAGCATGGACTTAAGAGTCTTATTAAAGCGTTCTACCAAACCGTCTGTTTGGGGATGGTAGACTGATGTGCGCAGCTGTTTAATCTGGAACAGCTTCCGCACATCGGCTATAACCCTCGTCATGAAAGGAGTGCCCTGGTCTGTGAGTATTTCCTTAGGAAAACCAGTCCGTGTGAACAACTGGAATAACTCCTGGGCTATCGCCTTAGAGGAGGTATTCCGCAGGGGTAGCGCCTCAGGATATCGGGTGGCATAGTCGAGGATCAACAGTATATAGGAGTGACCTCGAAGAGATTTGCCAAGCGACCCACTATATCCACTGCTATCCTTTCGAATGGGACCTCTGTTATAGACAGAGGGACCAAAGGGCTACGGAAGTGAGTAACCGGAGTGTTTAACTGACAAGTGGAACAAGAGGCACAGTATTTCTTTACCTCTGCTTTCAGACCCGGCCAGTAAAACTGATCGGTGATCCGTGCTTCTGTGCTTCTGTCTTCTCAAATCCCAGGTGTCCCCCTAACACATAATTATGGGCCAGGTCTAGAACCTTTCCTCTATACTGTTGGGGTACCCACAGTTGTTCTACCACACTTTATCTTACTTTGTTAACCCGATAAAGCAATTCATCATATATGGCAAAGTGTGGCCATCGCTCATTCGCACCTGGCTCTTGGGGAACCCCATTTACCACTACAACCTGTTCCCATGCCCAGGCCAAAGTGGGGTCCTGCATCTGGGCTGTACCATATGCCCCCTGGGGAACATCCAATTTTGGTAGGGCAGGGGTAGAGGCCAATTCCTCATCCTCTTCCCCCAACATTACCTGAAGTGGAAAAGGTCTCCCTCCCCAGTGTTCCGGTAGGCCTGGGAACCACATATTTTGGCATCTTTAACAGTATCCATATTACTTTTAGCATTAACCACATCATTAGCATTTTCCACCTCATTAATAGTATTTGGCAGTTCAGGGTTATTCTCCTCAACAGCAGGAACAGAGGGACTAGTTTCTCCCCAGTCCGTTCATGTAGTTCTTCTTGTTCCCACAGTTTCGCAAATAATGGTCAGTCTCATCCTATTATAACATCATGCACCACATTTTTCACCCCCTCTTGAGTACTGTGCCCCATGCTGAGGAGAGGGATACAGAGATGAGAGGGTATTCTCTAGTTTCCCCATGAATGCACACTACCCGGGCCGACCCTCCCAACTACTCTGGGGTGAACCAGGGTTACCATGCTTCCGGAGTCCAACAATGGCCTGGCAGGGAGGTGGTTCACTTGAACTTCCCACTCAAATCTCCCCTCACCAAGGTCAAGATGTGTGGTGCATGCTTTATGGGCATAAAAGGACCCCCTCCGGATAACCCCGCATTCCATGAGCTCCTCTTGCAGTGGGAAGTGTGCCCCAGGAATGACATTGCCAACATTGCACATCCCCCACTCTCTGAACAGGAACAGCACACTGAGGAGATACAGGGAGTGATTCTTGACCTTCCAGTGTGTTTTTTCCAGGGCTCCGTGGGACATCCTTCTGAAGGGCAGCAGTAGAATGAACCGGCCGTGGCAGCCTGGGCTCTTGAGGCTTGGCAGGGCCGAGTAGATCCTCCACCACTGTATATCTTTCCACCATCTCGACAAGAAGGTTCACTGTTTTGGGGTCTCCATGGCTGACCCACCATTGAAGGTCATCTGGCAGGGACCTCAGGTATTGGTCCAGTGTCACCCGCTCCACGATTTTGGGGGCCAGACAACACCTCGGGCTGCAGCCCTTTTTTTACCAGCTGCACCAGGTCATGCATTTGAGACCTGGGTGGCCGATGTGGACGATACTTCCATTGGTGCACTCGTTGGACCCGGATGGCTGTAGTCACCCCCAGGCGAGTCAGAATTTCTGCCTTTAACTTTTGATAATCTTTAGTGTCATCTGGGGGCAGGTCTAAGTAAGCCTTTTGAGGATCTCCAGTGAGCAAAGGAGCAATGAGGCCAGCCCACTAGTCCTGGGGCCACCCTTCTTTCTCTGCCTTCCTCTCAAATGTAGCAATAAAAGCCTCTACATCATCACTCAATGACAATTTCTGAAGAAAATGGCTCGCCCTCACAGTCACCAGGGGCAACAGCCGCTTGATCACGCCCCTGAGAAAGCTGCTACACGGCTTCTTGTAAGGCAGTCATCTGAGCCTGCATAACCCCTTGCTGGGCTACCTGCTGGGCTGCGAGCTGAGCCACCAACAGGCGAGTACTCTCTTGCTGCTGAGCCAGCACCTCTTTGTGGTGAGTTTGTTGTACCTCCAGCTGGGCTGCTAAGCACTGATTAGCTTCCTCGTGGCGAGTCTGCACTTGCATATTAGCCAGGGATAGCTGTTTAATTAGCTCCTTCATTGGTTCAGCTTTCAGGGTTTGTGCAGCTTTAACCCAGGACATAAATCCAATGTACTGTCCCTTTAATGTCAGTTTTATGTTCAAATGCAAGCCAAAAAAACACCAAAAAAAAAGTTTTTTTTTCTTCTTATGCCTGTTTTCCTGTCCTGCCCCGCATCCTGCACCAGTTGTAAAGTTCAGGGGACCAGCTAGATCGCAGGACACAGGCTTTGCAATCAAAGGAAGGTTTATTGAACTTAAACAGCTTCACAGCAGCAAAACAACAGAAATAAATATAAGTCTCACCGACTTGCACAGTTCAGAACTGCAATTGCAGTTAATCAGTCCTTGGGTTTCTCCAGTGGGTAACCTCCCCTGCTAGCTGGGCTCCAGACAGGACACTGCTATGCCCTTTCACAGCTGCAACACCATCCACTGTTCACCATTCACAGTCTCCTCTAGACTCCTCCACACCCACCAACCACTTCCTGTCTCTCTTAAACCTACTTCCTCTGACCAGTGAGTTAACCCTTTTTGTTCCCTTAAAGGGACCACAGTCCAAACAGAGGGGAAATATAGCGTCCTTCTAGGACTCAGCCACGGCGTCCTGTACAATAGTCACAGAAATGATTTTTAGGTGTGTACCTCATTGATCCCCTGGGGAATGTTGGGGTTGAGATGCTCGATCCACAGCATTTCACACTGGAAGGGTCGGCGATCCCAATCGCCACCCCTGGGGTCCCCAGGGATCACTTCCAGCACCATAAATTTAACAACTTGTAAATTGAATCTATGGTACAGGCCGATGTGACGACCAACAGTAGTGAGTTTCCCCCCAGAGGAATAGTAAGGGTGGTCACCAACCCACTGTCTCGTATCGTCTTACCCACATAAAAGGCACCACACTGGCAGACCATCAAATATACCACTCCTTTAGTGCCACAATTGGCATGAGTGAAGGATAAAAAAATTTCACCATTGGGTAGAGTGAATGTAGTACCCTCAAGGATCCAGGGGCATTGTGGGCATCCGCCACATCTAAACGTGTCCCGGGGGCCTGAGGGTTGTGAGGATTCTGATTGGTAGTGGCTGCCTGAGAGTGTGCCGAAGTGAGGTAGCCCTCCGGAACACCAACTCAGGGCGGGTCGAATATACTTGTTCAGTATATGGTGGTCCGAGAGCAGGTGCCAATGTTGGGACAAGACCCTACGGAGTTGGTGGGCAGAGTATTTGGTGACCACCTTGACCGTGTCCTGCTGTTTGGTACGAGGGGGGCCATATAAAAGAGAGGTCCAGGAGCGTGAGGCAGCTTTATTGAAAACTTTCCTCAGATACATGGAAATATAACCTCTAGCAAGGAGGCGTTGATGTAGAGCAGATGCCTGTAGGAAGAAATCCTCATCCCCCGTGCAATTGTGACAGTCTCCAGTACTAGGCGTATGGGATACTGCGGATAAGCGGCCAAATTATTATGTTTCTCAAGTCGAGAAAGGGGATACTGCTACAGTCAAAATTGCACGTGAACCGTAGGTTGAAAGAGTTGGCATTGAGTTCATCAATGAATTGAGTTAATTGATCTTCTGTGCCTGCCCAAATTATAAATAGGTCATCAATAAACCTATGCCAACAAAAGACATATTGGAGAAAAGGTTGAAGTAGTTTGTTTGCAAAAACTGTTCTTTCCCAGCCACCTAAATATAGGTTAGCATAAGATGGTGCGCAAGATGTGCCCATGGCAACCTCCTGGACTTGTAAATATATCTGGTCCATGAAGGTAAAATAATTTTTGGTTATGATAAAACAGAGAAGTTTAAGAATGAAGGTATTGAGGGGCAAGGTAGTGTGGTCCTGTTCATAAAGAAAGGATCCTGCCATTCGGACGCCCTGCTATCAACTGCCACGAGCAGGGCGCCTGGAGGGACATGAATACCCTTGATATGTTTTAACAAATCCATTGTGTCCCGAATGTAAGAGGGTAGACTTAGCACATGGGGCATCAAAAAGGTGTCAACAAATCTGCTTGTGTTTTCTGTTAGGGAACCTATCCTGGAGACAGTGGGTCTACCGGGGGGTGGCTGGGTATTTTTATGAGTCTTTTATGAGAAAGTAGGTGTGCGAGAAAATTTGGTGTTAATGTAGTTAAGAGTATCTTTGTCTATTAGTCCCTCTAGAAAGGCCTCAGTGCATAGTTGTCTAAATTCATTGATGACCTTTTGAATAAGTATAGAATCAATAGGTTTATACCAAGATGTGTTGTTTAACACAGTGTTACACATGTGTTGGTATTGCGAGTGTGTCATAATGACAATATTCCCTCCTGTCGGAGGGTTTCAATACCACGTCCTTACATTGCTTAAGTTGGCGGAGGGCCTTAATTTGTGGTTTAGTTAAATTAGTTGGGACATGTGACCAATTTTGCTGTTTCAATGTCTTGATTGACTTATACATGAAAGCCCAAATTGCCAGGTATGTCATAAGATCAGGGGAGTTAAGTGACTTGAGATTAAATGTGTTGCGTTTATCTTCTCCAGGAGGGCCGATCTCTCTAGGAGAGGCCTCTGACGAGGACCCACCACCCATGGGTGGATCCTCCTGGGTGGCCCCCTCCTTTTTTGTGAGGTCTCTTTCAAGTTGGACATTTTGCTGATCTTTGTCAAAGATGTAATGATAGGTCAAGTTGCGAGCAAATAAATATAAATCTTTGATAGTTTCAAAGATGTTGATAGGTTCAGTTGGGCAAAAGACCAACCCCAATTGCAGAATGCTTTCTTCTATTGGAGACAAGCGAATAGTAGTGAGATTAATGATATTATATGATGTAACTGAAGGTGTAGTTAAGGTTGTGGATTCAAAAGGATGTGAGGAGTTGTCGGTTTGAGGACATATGTATCCAAATTGCCCTGTTTGAGGGGTTCGGGTGTAGTGGGTTCTAAAAAAATGGTGTCTTCAGATTGTGTCTTATTGGTTCCCGAATTGGATTAAAGGATTTTCGGAATCACAGCGTGTAGTGAAGTGTTAGAGCTAGATATGCCCTGTGTTGGGCCACCTAACTGGATGGCATTAGTGAGTGTATTGGATCTGGATGTTTTACCCTGTTTCTTTCCTTTTTTGGGATCCTTAGGGGGGTGCACCTCTCCAGTAAGGGATCTTTTACGGGAAGTGCCCGGTAAGTGCGCAGTGGAGGGACATGGTGTTGCCTGTGAAAATAAAGAAAAAACAGAGGAGTTTGATACTGTAAAATCGGTCGCAGTGTGAGCCCCCATTGCTGAACGTTTACGAGTATAGTTTCTTTTGATATTGTTAGCATTTGTCTATTTGTAGGCATAGCCTTCACTAAAGGCCAATTTATCTTCTATGAATTTGGCCTGCTTCTTCATCCCACCGGGTAGTCCTCCCGCTCCAAACCAGGCACTGCTGTGCCACTGATATGCTGTAAATTTAGCACCCCTAGCTGGCTTGCAGTCTGGCCCTTGTCCAGCCCCTTTTTCCCCTATCCTCAGACCCTTACGGATGGTGGGAATCTTCCCTTGGCGGGCTTGAGCTAAACGCACCTTCATAAACCACGTTTATACCACAGACATTATCACCTGGGCCTTCCTTCCTCTCTTCCTTTGGGTCTAATCCCGAGTGCCTGCATTCCTAAGTGGCAACTTGGCCATTCGCTTATGCTTTTTGGCTGCTTCCACAGTTAGTATACGGCCCAGCCAGTCCTAGGATATATATCTCCTAATTTAATCTGAACATACCATATATTTTCTGACTTGTGGTGAAGATTTACTCTCTCTCTCCCCAAAAACTTTGGGAGTACAGTATATATGGTGATCTGTTTGATTTACCAGCCTGCAAACAAACTCCTCCTGCATCACACTCAGCATCCCTGAAGAAGAGCTTACTATTAATATATTTTAAACGCGTTGGTTGTGTGGATGTTTTGCAGTTCCTTACAACCTCAGGGGGTCTACGACTACACCATATGTTTTTGTTTAGTGTTTTTGTCATGTCTTGTCCATGTGGTCCATCAGTTTTTATTAATGCCTGAATCTACTTTCAGGCTCTTTTTACTCTGTATACCCATGTATCAATAAATTATACTTAATTTTACTATTCACAGTGTTTGTGTGTATCCAGTCCGTGTACGCCTTAAAGTCCCTTTTGTTGGAGGGTCCACAATTTTGCTTGCGTATTTGGAATATTGGCGTACATTCAGAGTCTCCACCACTCTCTTTCTATTATGCTTGGATGGAGGAGGGGGGGGGAGACACTATCACAGCCCTGACCAGAACAACAGTTGGAGGTTGTGTGGTCACTTTGGGCAAAAGATAGTAAAATATTGTATAGAGGCTCAAATAAAGTGAAGGTGGGTGTGTTATCCACCCTATAGTGCAGAGATTAAGGAAGCCTCAATTCAAATATTGATAAGGGGATGGGGGGCACCATCATCCAATTTAGGTAAAAATATATAATTTATTGAAGTACATAACTACAAACAATACAGAATGCATAAAGAAAAAAAGCAATTGTGAGAGTTTAATCTGTTCCCAGTTTCTGAATTTAATATGTTCACATGCATTTACGTTGTATGGTAGGATCCATTGCATTATTTTATTCTTTAGATCCTTTCTTTTTGTTCTCCTAAAGAAGCAGCTATGTGGTAGAGAAAGAATTAAGATCAACTCTATAAGGTCTTCGACCCCTATCAGAGAACCTTAATAAGTGTCTTGACCTCTCCTGGGGCTGTAACTATTTTTTATTGCATTTTTTCTTTATGTATTCTGTTTTGTTTGTAATTATGTACTTCAATAAATTATATATTTTGTATAATCATGTGTGATCCCTGGGTGCCAAGATAGTCCATGCTTCACATGTATAGGTAACGGTCTGCAACTGGAGCAGCCCAAACCACCCTCTCTTCATTGCTTAAATTGGATGATGGTGCCCCCCCCCCCCCATCCCCTTATCAATATTTGAATTGAAACTTCCTTAATCCCTTATTTACTTCCTTGAATTCTGTGAGATGTATTCACTATACCCTGTTAGTAGGCACTGCTGTGTCACATAATTCACAGAGCCTGCCTTCTGAACTGCAGAAGAGCTGACAGAAAGCTTTTCAGGAGCTGGAATCAGTACAGGAATCTGCTTGCATACAGCCAGGTACCATGGGCTATGTAGTCCTTAAAAAATCGTAAGTTAATTAAAGGAATGAGCAGAGTGGAAGCTGCAAAGTATGTGGGCTATTCGGGAAGTCGTGTAAAGTAAATTTCTTCAAATAAGCTTTTTTTGGACCGAACAAACAAAATTGTGGGACACCCCACGTAGGTCGGACGTTTCAAATGGGCACACCACGAGATAGCAGAGATTGATTTTGTTAAAAACAATTATATTTTATTTGTACATAAGAAAATACATATCCAACACAATGTATATACATAAAGAAAAAGTGAAAAATAACGAAAAAAGAAGCAACAGGCGGGGGGTCCCCGAAATGCCACGTGGTGCAGACCTCACGTAGGGTCGCCTCCAGTGATACGTCGAGGAGCCCCAACCAAAGCACACTATACAAATATATAAAATACTTGAGCCATAGTATGTTATACACGAACAAGGAGTCAACGCGTTTCGCTATGAGCTTCCTCAGGACTCCAAAAATATGGCTGTCAGTTGCAGAGACAACTAGTCAAAAAGAAATAATATAATTAACATAACTCAAAAACAGTAAAAATGGGTACAATATATGTAAGAGAAATTCATTTTAACAGTTTAGTAGTTCTTATATCATTTATAATACATGTACAGTATATAGGCGCTTACATATAACTCCACATGGCTCAGGACGGCAATCAGGGGGGCGAGCATAGGGGTTTATCAAGATCCAGACTTGAAGGGGTTATCTATCAAAGGTAGGAAAATGTTGTAAATAATAGGTATTTAGAGGTTTGGAAGGGATATGTGGTCGAATATGTAAATACAAAGGCCTCCTTTACCTTCACTTTATACTATTAGTACATAATGTAATGTTCCCTCGTTGGGATTAAACCCTCCACTGAGTATATGGTCATCTCCACTGAGTATATGGTCATCTAAGAAGGTAAAGGAAAGAAATTTGTATATAAGATAACAGAGCTTAGGCTAGTGCCTAGTTGTCCCCTCCCACCCCATTGCCCTATGGGGGCCCATTTGAAACGTCCGACCTACGTGGGGTGTCCCACAATTTTGTTTGTTCGGTTTGAATTTATGGACGGTGGCACAATATCTAGGAAGTCCCTTTTGTATTCCTGTAATTAGGGTGGTATCACCCCTCCCCCACTTCTAGAATCACCAAAAGTTTCCCTCACGTCTTATCGTGAATAGGAACTTTGGTATCCACGAGATAGCACGATATTCACTTCTTGTGAAATATGTTATGTATATGGGTGCTGATTTCTCTATTATAAATTATTTTGTGTATAGATTTGCAATTGACTTTTTCTATTATAGTAGGTTGGCCAGTTATTGGAGGACATATGGAATATACAGGGACAGCCTGGGAAGGTCTTATGACCCAATACCAAAAGACTGCTCAGGAAGGAAACAATGGTGGTATGGATTTGGAATTTTTTCTGCTTAAACTCAAAAGAGGTCTTGAGAGGAAATCCAGTTTATACTGGCACATAAAGTTTTTTGAAAGATATAGAGATGAAGGTATAAATCCTAAGGGTTTAAGGGTACAAATTTTTCCGAATATTCGGAATATATCTACAGAACTTAGAGAAAAATGGGAGGGCAACCTGAAAAAATGTACAGAGGAGATGATCAATATTTTATTAGCACAATACCAAAAAGAAATGGAAGAGT
>BLSH010476022.1:80680-96879 GCA_018402905.1 Glandirana rugosa
TCGATCTACTCTCAGTTGAAGTTAGATAGAGTCCGGGGAAGTGGTGGGTTCTTTATGAATTCCACTAGTTTAGTGAGGGTTTATTGTTTAGGGGTCCTCTACTACCTAAGTGGTTGCTTATAAAATTTACAGATCGCCTGCTTGATTGGGGTGTGGAGGCATTGTGGAAGCTAGAACGGAAATGGAGACCCAGGAAGGGACCACTTTACGACTTACGACAGTAACACTGTAATGTATTTAGACTGTTTCTGGGATGTCGAGGGAGTTCAATGTCTGGTTATAGGGATGGTGGCAATACTGTTTGGAGTCTTAGTGCTAGTAGCTTGGCATAAAGCTTCACATCTACATTTAGTAGGGATATTGGTCTGTAACTTGAGGGAGCTGTAGGGTCTTTGTCAGATTTATGTAATGTCACAATGACAGCATTCAGCATTTCACCAGGGAAGGACCCAGAGGTAAAGGCAAGATCGAAGGTGTTACGGAGGTGTGGGGTTAGTTCGTCCGCTAGACATTTAAAATATTCGTTGGTGAATCCATCATCTCCTGGGGATTTGTTATTTGGGAGTGATTTGATCACCTTAAGTATTTCTTGGGTGGTGAAGGGGCCTGAGATAGATTGAAGTTGACTCTCATCTAGCTTTGGGAGGTGCGTCTTACTTAGGAATTGATCGATCAATTCTTGTGTGGGTTGGGGGGTTTGAGAGTCTTTACTGAGGTCGTATAAGGTTTGGTAATATGCTGCAAAGGCATTAGCTATGTCTTTAGGATTGGTTGCTAAGGAGCCTGAGTTTGGGTGTTTGAGTTGGGCTATTTTTTGTTTCGTATGTCTAGATTTGACTTGTCTAGCTAGCCAGGATCCGGCCTTGTTGTGAAGGCCGTAAAATTTGGCTTTCATATGCCTTAAGCTATGCTCAAATTTATGTAAAAGTAGGGATCTGAGGTGTTGCCTTAGTTCTGTTAATTCTTGCGTTAGCTGAGGGGTAGGATGTTTTTTATTTTCTGACTTTTTTGTGGTAATGGAATTGAGAATCACTTCGATCTGCCTTGACCTCTGTTTTTTGGTCCTAGAGGCTAATTTAATTAAGATACCTCTCATATATGATTTATAAGCGTTCCAAAGTACAAATCTGTTTACATCTGGTTGATCATTAAAATCAAAAAAATTCTTATGTTCCTGAACAATCAATTGGTACGTTACCCGGTCTTCAAAAAGGGAAGAGTTTAATTTCCATTTTGGAGGTGAGTTCATGTTAGGGGAATCAGCTAGTTCTATTGTAATAGGTGCGTGGTCTGACCAGGAGATCGTACCAATCGAGGACTCAGTTACAGATTGCAATGGGCCCTTTTGCATGAAGAAGTAGTCCATATGTGAATAGGAGGCATGAGCAGTGAAGAGATGCGTGAAATCTTTTTCTGCTCCATGGAAGCATCTCCAAACATCGTAGAGGTCGTGTTTTTGTAATAAGGCTGCGATTGCTGGGACATTTTTCCTGGTGGGAGTGGATGAGTCTAAGTCCGGTGACAACGCCACATTGAAGTCTCCTCCAATTATGAGAGTCCCCTGAGCCTTGTCTAGGATTTCAGATAAAAGGGGTTTGAGGAATTGTTTAGTCTTGGTGTTAGGGGCATAGATGTTGGCTAGAGTGTAGGTGGTGCGGTTTATTTCGCAGATCAGGAGCAAGTAACGACCCTGGGTGTCTTGTGTCGATTGTATATGGCTGAAGTTCAAAGATTCTTTAACAGCAATTAAGACCCCGCATTTTTTCTTCGGACCGTTGGCTAGGTATACATGAGGGAAACGAGGAAATTTAAATTGAGGGCATTTGTTAGCAGCAAAGTGGTATTCTTGAGCGAATATTATATCCGCCTTGGCTTTAGTTGCCTCTTTCAGCAGGGCATTGCGTTTGAATGGGCTGTTCAGGCCCTTTACATTAAGAGAAAGTATTTTCAGAGGCATAGTGGATGGTGTAATCGCTTATATGTATGCAAATGGTTGTAAGGTGGGTGCACCTTGGGGTATAGTACCTGGAGCATCTGAGGATAAGGGACAGTCCAATAATCGGTGTTGTCGGGTTTCTGAAGAAGCTGGCACGGGTTCTTGAATATCTGTCTGTCACTGACGGTTCTGCTGGGAGTTCGGCGTTTGCTATAGATTCGGATCCTGTAGGGGAAGAGACATTGAGGAAAGAGGGGGAGGGGGGAAAAACAAACATGTATAACAGTAGTAAGAAGACCCTAGTGGAATCTAGGGCTGATGTGCAGCAACCGTGCTGCTGGCCAAAACTGGGGTTGTAGAGAAACCAGCAAGCCTGCTGGTGGAACTGGTGGAGGACCATAATTTAACTGGAGCCGTTATCCCACACTTGTTGTTGTATGATGGGAGAGCCTTGTGGAGGACCGGGTCTAGGAGGTCCCAGCCTCAGATGGTGAACTCTGGGTGTTTAGGACCAGTCATTTTGCAGTCTTTCCGGTGGGGGTGCTGATTGTGTTTGCATGTCCGCCGGGATCAGCTGCCATTCCTTGAACATGGTTATACCTTTCTCAACGCTGTATATAAGGGTATGTTTTGCCGTTTCAGGTGACTAAGAGTTTAGTGGGGAATCCCCAGCGGTATATTATACCATTGTTGCGGAGAATTTTGGTAAGAGTGATTAATTTCTTTCTATTCAGGGCCGTTTGTTGTGATATATCTGTAAAAAGGGATATATTCAAGAATTCATCGGGTACCACAGGAGATCGTTTCGCTGCAGCCATCACTCTTTCTTTCGCGTGACAATAATGAATACGTGCCAGGGTGTCTCTGGGAGCTGTGTCTGGCAGGAATTTGGGTTTCGGTAGGTGATGCGCCCTGTCTATGCAGAGCTCTATGTCACTTAACGTTGGGACAAGTGCTTTCATCAGTCGTTGTATAAAGTTGGTCAGTTCATTTGGGGGCACCGACTCTGGTATCCCCCTGAATTTAATGTTATTGCGTCTCCCGCGGTCTTCTAGGTCGGCGAGTTTTGTCTGTAGGCGTTGTAGCTCGGCTTCTTGTTCAGAATATGCGTCTACTAGGTCGTTGTGGGCCGTGAATAGGTCTACCATTTTATTTTCTAAATGTAATATTCTATCTTCATGAATTTGCACTGCGTCCTGCAGGGGGTTAAACATGTTTGAGAAGTCTCTGAAAAGAGTGCTCCTTAGGGATAGGAGCATGTTTTTCATTGTGTTCTCAGATATGGTTTGCTCTGTAGCAGGGAAGAGGTCTATGGTCGGGCCTTGTAATGGCGGCTGCATCATGGCCTGCGGGAGCATGCTTTGCAGAGCCTGCTCTGGGTTCTCTCCCTCCCTCCTCTGCTTTGATTTAGCAGGGCTGCGGGTGGTAGGGGTGGCGGGGGGGGAGATCTCCTCACCAGTATCTGGGTGATGTGAGCTACCCATGTGTGGCTGGTCTGTGTGGGTGGCTGAGGGAGCTCCGTTCCCGGGGCCGGCACCATCTTGCTTCCCCCTCCGTAGCGCGGCCGGGAAGAAGTCTGTCAGACGCTGTGGGACTTTAGAGTCCTTTCTTCTCTTGCTCATTCCTGCAGAGTGAGCTGGTGTTCCCCCACTTACTTCTGTCGCTGAGCGGCTCTCCCGTGCCTCGTATAGCGTCACTTCGGGTGTGTGGGATGCAGGAGCTCCTCTTCACGCGGCCATCAACTCCGCCGGCCGGACACGCCCCCCCGGAAGTGACATGTTTAATGTAGCATGGCTATACAAGCAATGAGTAAGGACAGCCACCTATAAAAATCACACCTCCGGCCATGACGTCACATCCTGAGGAAGTCTAATGATGATACACGCTGACCAGTAGGGAAGTCACACACATAACCTGGAAGTGGTGTTTTTTTACTGTGGTTTTAAAGGGGCTGTGTCATTTTTATCTATTATGAGTATATCTTGAATAAAGTGTTGTTGATTTTATAATCTTACTACACTATGGGGGTTCTTTAGTTTGCATATTGAACATGGGGAAAAAAAGTTGGAATGTTGATCTCAAGATCATGGAGTGCTTTGAGGGGACCCTTTAACATCAAAAAGGGATTCATTTTTCTCACTATGGACACTGGTGATTGGTACTCTTAACCACTTGCTTACTGGGCACTTAAACCCCTCTCCTGCCAAATTTTAGATTTCAGTGATGTCACTCTTCGAATGACAATTGCGCGGTCGTGCGGCGTTGTACCTAAACAAAATTGACGTCCTTTTTTTCCTTTCCTTTTACTTTTTGCTATAATAAATATCCAAAAATAAAAAATAAAAAAACAAATTTATTCATCAGTTTAGACCCATGTATATTCTTCTACATATTTTTGGTAAAAAAAATCACAATAAGCGTATTTAGATTGGTTTGCGCAAAAGTTATAGCGCCTACAAACTATGGACATTGGTTTATCGCGTTTTTATTATTTTTATTTTTTACTGGTAATGGCGGCAATCTGCGATTTTTATCGGGACTGCGATATTGCAGTGGACATGTCTGACGTTTTTGACACTTTTTGGGACCAATGACATTTACGCAGCGGTCAGATCTAAAAATAGACACTGATTACTATATAAATGTCTTTAGCAGGGAAGGGGTTAACACTAAGGGGGCAGTGAAGGGGTTAAATGTGTTCCCTGTATGTGTTCTAACTGTGTGGGGGCGGGGCTGACAGGGACATAACAGATCTAACTGATCCCCTTGTTTACATTGGCGGTTCCCCGTTCTGGCTTTCTGTGCAGGGAGCGCGGGTCTCTGGCGGCGTGCGGCGGCGAGAGCTCACTTAGCACGAGCAAAAGGGGATGATGTCTATTGACGGCCTTCCGGCATTTCGGATCCGTGCTGTAGCCGTCAATCAGCTATAGCGCGGATCTGTGGTTAAAGAAACAGTATATGTGGATTGTTGTGTAAGTGTAAATAGTGCATACATTTGGGAATTAGGCTAAAACAGGATAATCCTCTATCCTGTTTTTGTGCTTTAACAACAGTCCTGGGCATATGTGGGATGAGACCAATCGTGCATTTGTATGCATAAGAGAGAAATAAATAGGCATCTTGATCGACTGGAATTGATATGGAAATGCGTTTTTGACCTATGTATAATTAGTGGGTCATATCTTCTGGTGAACATCCTATCTGCCTGTTTATTGAATTGAAGAGGTAATGAATGATTGCTGGAATCTGTATAAAATGCGTTTTTGACTTACACATGATTAGTGGGTCATATGTTTCTGGTGAGCACCCTACCTGCTTGTTTATAAATCTTGAGAAGTTATAAACGATTACTGCTTGTGAGTAGTTTTTATTGTAACCTGTATCTGACACTGTGTGTGGGTGTGTGTATTTGTGATGCCCATCTAAAAGTTTTTTAAATGATCAATATTTCCCACTGATACCACTAACTGTGGAAGGAAACTCCACATCCTTACTGCTCTGACAGTAGAGCACCCCTTATGCAGTTTAGGTTAAACTGATTAGGTTAAGCTGCTTCTCTTCCAACTTCATTAAGTGGCCGACTGTCTTTTTAAGTGACCTAAAACTGAATAGTTTTCTACCTACGCTAGAATCACCATTGTGTTATTTGTACAGTATATTGTGATCATAATTCCTCTTAAGTGTCTCCTCTCCAGGGAGAATAAACTTAATGTTTGTTGTCATTTCTCATAACTGAGGTCCTTCAACCCCCTTATTAGCTTTGTTGCCCTTCTCTGGATTCTCTCTCCAGTTTAAGCACATCCTTCCTGGGGACTGGTGACTAGTACTGGACAGCATACTCAAGATGTTGCCAAACCAGGATACTTATAAGGGAAGGGGCACACATTGATTCCCTGCTCAACTGGCTGGATTTTGGACCATCCATGGCCAGCTTAACTCTAGATCCCTTACAAAAAGTATAATTAAAACTAGTACACTTTTCTTGAAAGCAGATCAAGGTAAGATCAAAGGGCTGCAATCATTAAATGCCTATTATTAACATTTTAAAATATACAAAATTAGCTGGTGCTCTTGAATTTTAAGTATGTCCACCTCGTTCTGCTAGCAAAGCCATCTACATATCAACAGCTATTTTCCAGTTGATAAAACAGCTATTTTCCAGCCTGAAATACTTTCTTGTGTAACATCAAATCCTATATGTCAAAAGAGATGGCAGCAAAAAATTTTAAAATGTCTATTTCATTTTTCCAATGTTGCAAAAAATCATGGCTCAGTGGATTTAACTTCTAGTGGCATCCTGGTATGTTTTTAAATTACGTGTTTTGCCAGTTCCATGGAAGAGTTAAAAGGTTAAAGACCTATAAGCGCAAAAAGGATTTTCTTGTCAATAATTTATTTCATCTTAGTGTAGGATGTTATCGTGGGATATCTCACAGCCTAATAGATAGAATACCCCCAAGGATGAAAAAGTACAGTCAGCTGATAAAGACAAACGAAGTGATATACAATATTTGTAGTGCCACTGCTTTATTCATATTGGCAGCTTCTCAAAACAAGCTTCGCACTACCTTTTTTTCTGGTAGCTACAATTTTATATTCACGTATAGTGCATTATAATGGGCAGACACAACTGTACTTGCTACCTGGATGAGCATCGCCGCTTGTCTTTTCACAGAGACACACATCTCTGAGTGGTAAAACAGTTACTCTGGCAACAATGCATTTTTTATGAAAAGCAGTGTAAATAGCTAGCTGCAGAGTGCAGAGCATCCACAGTGCATAATTTATCTCTCCCCAGAGGGTGTAATACATTATATGTCTCTTCAGTGCCTGCTTTTCACAAGTTTACCGCTGATGGGAACCTAGTCTTCAGTTATTCCTCCTATACAATAATACAGCATATACGCTTACATTAGCAGAGGGTGAATTTACTCATCTGCTGGAAATGTATATTAAATATTAACATACTTGTCCTTCTGGGTAGAAAGTGAGTAGGAAGCGACACAACTGTCAGCAATATATATGTATATGTATATATAAATATAAATATATATATATATATATATATATATATATATTGAACACAACATTTTAAGTACAAGTTTACACATTTTTTAAACTGTAAATCAGTGTCTAAATCCAGGAATTTTAAAAAGGTATCTAACAGCTCATATTTTTTTGGGCTTGTGAGTTTCTTTTTTTTACTCTCTGAATGTCTGTAAGATGTTTTCTTTCCTTTAATTATTTTGGTCATTTAGCATGTATGAGTGCCCATACACCCACATAAAAGCACTTCTCAAATTCAGCAACTATGTGATGCACAAGTGCAGTTGTGGTGCAGTTTAGTCCACAAAAGCATCTCAGTTTACAGGGCACCCAAGCACCACATTCCATACCCCCCACATACAGCATTTGCTATAGCTTCTAATAAAAGTAGGGAATAAGGCACACATTAACATAATGTCTGTGAGGTAGAAAGGGAGGGAGAGAAATGTTTCCGTGCAGTTATAGGCTAGCAGTTTCCTTATCCACTGGCTAAAGCAGTGATAATGGTACAGCATCTAGAGGAAGGACATATGTGCCTTTTTTCGCGGGCATGCTATACAGCCAGAGCATGTGGAAGAGGTGGTGGAGAGGTTAACCAAGCTTTTCATCATCCTCCATCTTCCAGGTGCATGGTAGCTGCAAAATCAGCCTATTATGCTGTTGCCCTGTCAACTGAAACAGAGAAGTTGACTAAATTATTTGAGCATGGTATAAGCCAATTGCTGAAAGAGAATGCAGAGCAAATAATTTTATCTGAGGAAGAGAGGAGTGGGAGAATAGAGGGAGGTGACAAAAGACAGGAAGAACCAATTGGCCCAGATACTCCTGCACCTTCAGCCTACTGCCAAAAAGCAGGGGGGGGGGGAGATAATGAGGCCTCTGACAGTATATGAATGCCAGATGTAGTAGAGGAAGAAATTGAAGGAGAGGCACAGAATCATTCTGTGGTCATTCACAGAGAAGTCAAGGGAGCAGCCACCTTATTCCACCAGATAGCAGTGCTATGGGTGCAGGCCACTGTTTTCCTCCAGTCCACACCCCAGAGATCAGCTGGGTCTTTTGAAACACATGTGCTGCAGACAGGACCATAGTCATTTTCAGTCTCTGTCCAAAGCATATCAAGCATGGGAATACCATTTGGGTACCAGGTGTATGAAAAGACATAACCTTTCACTGCACAGCTTGGTGATAGGAGCACCTGAATGCTAGTTGTCTTCAGAAAAAGGGCTGCACTCATGCTCTTCCTCCTTCCTGGTTCTCCCTTTCTACTTGTACCCCCACTATGTAAGATTCCCCATCAGTATCCCCCAGCAATAGGGATAATAATTGGCCATGGGGTACCAAAAATGTATCTTATGGCTCTTCCAATGGAGCCATCCATCCCGTAATGCCATCCATGTCCTCCACCATCATGGAGAGGAATATTTCCACATCACTGGAACATATGGTAAGCAGCATAGTCCACATGACCACAGGCAAGTATGGACAGGGATGGTATATTTTGTTCATGGCACAGCTGGCAGCCAGGATGGATGAAGGATGGGGCAAACTATAGTGCCAACTGGTAGTGCCACTATGATTCCTTTACAACTGGTGACAGTGATATAGCAGTCACCTCCAACCCCTCTTCTTTAATGCCTTCTACTGCTGATCTGTCCTCTGTACCACACATCCCTCTCAAGCATTCAAGAGGCTATGCAATGGCTCAGGCAAATAGATGTCACACAGTACTGCAGTTGATATGCCTAAGGAACAGGGGTCACAGTGGGGAAAAGATGTTGTCAGCTCTGTGAGTGCAGGCCAAAAGATGGTAAACCCATTACCATCTTGTGCCAGAAAAGGCCAACGGCACCAACTGGATGTTCACCCCTCATCAGGGAAGTTCACACATATGCCTTGTCTGGCACTGTCCTAAGCTTAATGGCGCAATGGTTCCTGGATATGTGCCCTGGCTTATACAATCTTCTGAGGCTGGCTAGACTTTGTTTGACTGGTTCAGCCAGTCATACAAAGTCAGTGTTTAACTAGGTGAAATTCAGCAGGAACTCCATCTGCTCACAAACTGCCAGATTTCTTACATGACCACTAGGTGAAACTCTACCTTGGCCATGCTACAGCAGTTGCAAATGCATCAGTGGGCCATACATGAGTACCTGTGCAAGTATTGCAAGAGGACAAACTTAGGAGATCTGGGGTTCTTTCCCCTACTCTTTCTGCACTGTATTGCATAGTATTATAGACAGGACACTTGAAGTATAGCAGAAATATAAAGAGAATGACTTCCTGGTGTTTCAGGGTCTACTTTATCCAGACTGGTTCCCTGTAAGGGCATAACAGGTAGGGGCAGGGCATAAACAGGAGGTGCAAGGGGAATAGTATAGTTGCAGTGGGTGCATTATGGAGGAGGACACCCCCCCAAAAAAAAAGAAAATATTCCTTATTTCCCAAATACTGGATAATTGTAAAGTAATTGCCAAAAAGGGTCAGGAAGAGGTTAATGATACAAAAAATGTTTATGTGGTTGTGTATTGTTGCATGTCATAAGTCTATGCTAACGTGTAAAGTTACTGAGTGGTCCACTTTAAAACACACCTGTTGCTAGGAAAATGTGGGGCCAGCCATTGCTTTTCTACTTTGAAGAATAATAGCTTTATGGGTATATTGCTGAGTAAAGATGGGCTCAGGCGTGTTCACAAGTGCACGTGCCTGCACCCGCCGGGAAGTGATCCCTGTACTGCACTAATAAGAGGCAGTGAGACATTATCCGATCGCTTAGCCATGCATCGGGGAAATGTCTCACTGCCTGTGATTGGCGCAGTGTAGGGTTCACTTCCGGGCGGGTTTGGGCATGTGCACTTGCAAACACGCCGAGCCCATCCTTATTGCTGATCCTCTAGCTTGTTCACTGACCTGGAACAAGTGTACACATCAGGAGTTCTGATTTCACGCTCATTTCCTTTTCTGTGTACTTGTTCCAGATCAGTGAATCCTAAAGTATTGGAGCCCAAAACAGCCAGGCAGCAAGCATTTCATAGGTGAAAGTCCACATTGTTCTCTTATTACAGGGGCCTTTTACGGGCCTTATTGTCGGAAGCACATCTAATAATTCACTGGAACATAAAAATTAAAATGGTAAGAAAACCTGAAGCTCTTGAATAAATATTTAGATCTCATGTTTTCTTTTACTACATGTTATAAGAATGTGAAACATCTGGTTGGTTGCTATGGGCCAGAATATATATATTGTATCTTAGGGTAGCAACATGAACAGCAAGGAGACAGCAATTTTCAGCTTTAATCTACAATAACTTTTTTTGTAATTTAGCTTTCGGGACATTGGACTTGTCTGCAATAAAACAACAAATCTGTGTAACTCTAGTAGAGGCATCAATAAACATGCCTTTGTTGCCAATTAAAGATAATTTAAATGAGTATTGCAAACACAGACGTTTGAAGTTATTTTCATGTTGAGTTTTCCCTGTGGGTTTGTGCTGAACATGCACATTTCTCACAGATCTACTGGGAAAACACAGCTCATTGAAATAATTTGATGCTAAGTAGTAGTCAGTACATTAACATTCAGAGCATGGCTTAGAAGTAGCGATATGCAGAGCAGCAGTACAGCCCACTTCACAAACGCAAATTTTGAGTAAGATGTTTGATATAAGCAAATGAAGCAAGTATATGTTTATTTAAATAAAATACAGGGCAGAGAATTTGTTTTACTAGTTACCTTTAATCAGTTCTGTCTCATAGCATCAATTGCTCAAGTGAAAAATTGGCTACCTACATTAGCTCAATGTACCTTAAAGACTGAAACATTTGTCTTTGTGCTCTCTAATTATAAAAACTAGCAAAAGTGCGCCCATTCCAGAACAGACAAGGTTTTGGATGGTAAGCTGATCAGTGGGGGTGGGGGAGGTTTGCAGGCACAGTGGTGAGAGAAGGCAGGGGACAATGAGGTTGAGTGGCAGCGTGTCTCAAAGTGGGGCACTTCCTGCAAGAGTGGAAGAAAGCAGAGGGGGATAGAGAAAACTGATTGGCTACTATGCAAAGCTGCTCCAGATCCTGTCTGCTTCAGTTTTAGTACATTCTCATGTTGCTCAGGTTGTAGGATCTAGTCATGAAAGCTTTCTTTCGGAACTCTCTCCAATAGTGATAAGCTTGACAGTGTTTGCACAGTGAGCTAAGCCCTCTAGGAAGTTGTCACCATAATGGGCCAATTATCTGTGGCTGCAAATTTCCCCACCCTTAAGCTGAACGTAGAAAGAGGTATGCGTCAATCCTAGTCCAAACATACCCAAATTCATCACTGCTCTCTAATAGTGGTTTCATGTGGTCCCACACTAATTCCAGGAACATGTGGTGCACTGTAGCTAGCACACTGCATAAGATCTGGGTATGTTTGTGAGCTCCATAAGCATTGTAGTTTCCATCACACTGTCAGCAGTATTTGTAGCTGCTGACTTTTAATTTTTTCTGAAGGAGGCTGGACCTCCTCTTTAAAGTGGTTGTCAACCCGTGATAATAAGGCTTACCTGTAGGTGCCCTGCACATCTCCCAAACCTGCACGATTTAGGAGATATACAGTGTACTGTGATGTGCCTACGTTACCGGGCACATGTGCAGTGAAGAAACGGCCTCGAGACTTCACTGAGATCGTGCCGTGACTAGTGGCTCCCGTGCGCATGCGTCACTGGACTCCGGCCAGTCACAGAGCCAGAGATCACGGCTCCGGAAGGAAGAGGACCAGGAGATGGATGCAGCCTGGAGCGGGGACATCTCTGGACATCATTAGCTTCCAATGCAGGTAAGTGGCACATAATGGGCTAATATGCGATGCATACTAGCCCATTATGCTTTTACATTGCAGGATAACATAGAGGAAGTAAACCCCATCAGGGTTAATTTCCTATTTAATTATTTTGATGGTAAGTGAAAGATGCATCTACAGCAGTAGGGTGTCAGCAAGAATTTTTACAAATTTTTACAAATGCAGGAGAAGGATGGGCTCTGGGGTTATGGGGATCTGGGGAGTGTTTTACCAAATTATTAGCTCCTGATTCCAGACACGTGTATAATCATGCATTACAAGCTAATTGATGACACAGTGGACTTGGGTCCTCTGCTGTAGGCAATTTGTGTCTAATGGGCTGTTTCCAGAAATCGGTCCATGAAGAACATGGACCAGTACTGGTCGCCACCTTTTTGGATCCCAGATACAAGTGGAAAATGGCAGATCTCATCTCAAAATTGCACCACTTGGAAAAGTTGCTGAGTGTATAAGACATCTTGGCCGCCTCTCTAGGGAGAGGCAGGTCTGATAACATTACCAGCATCTTCCACTGCTGTTAATAACAGCTCCTGCCACCATTGTCAATTCCTTCCACTGCGGCTGGTCTGCCACCATTGCCAATTCCTTCCACTGCAGCTGGTCTGCCACCATTACCAGCACCTGCCACAATTACCAGCTCCTTCCACCACTGCTGGTATGACAAAGTTAATATCTCCTACAACTATTTCCACTGCTGCTGGCCTGCTACAGTTTTCAGCTTCTGCCATCATTAGCAGCTCTTTCCACTACTGCTTGCCTAACACAATTACTGTCTCCTGCCACCACTTCTGGCCTGCCACCAATAACATCTACTGCTAACACTGCTGGCTTGCCATAATTTATTTTTGTAATAGTAACCATTCTTACTCTGGCATATGATTGCTAGATATAAAACAGGTATCACAGCCAAACTTACCTAAAAAGGACATATTTTTCAAGCTGAAATTATTTAGCTTGGGTGCCACTGATGAGCTTATACTGCTGGGTTTTTTATTTTCTACTAAAAAAAAAAGAAAAAAGACAGAAAATTTTGAAAACAAAGAATTTTTTCTTTACTGTTTCTGTCAGTAAATTTTGTAAATAAGTAATTTTTCTCCTTCACTGAAGAGGCGGCACTGATGTGCACTAATGAGGAGGCACTGAAGGGCACTGTTACCTTCACAGCTGCCTAAAATGGAGGTCCCTATCCTCTATTTTCTAAACTTTTTCTTTGCATTGGTCCTGTCCTCTATGACCCAGGTCCCCATGCCTTTTGTTGAATAATCCCTTGCCTATTTGCTTTGAAAACAGGCAAAATAGATTTTGAAAATACTCCCCCATTGACTTAATTAGAGTTTAGATTATTGTTTGCAATCTATGTATTTTACAGTGGGCTCAACAAATGCCCTGCAAATAGAAACCAAGGGCAATTTGCTCCTCCCTACTTGTTAATTTTGGAGAAAGCAGGGAGGAATGGTGTTCATTTTTCTCTATTCAGTTCACACAGTGTAGGTTCATCAGACCTCATTATTAGGGATGGGCCGAATGACCCCCTGTTCGGTTTGCACCAGAACTTTTGAACATCGTGAAAGTTTGGAACCGAAAAGCAAAAGGACCCATTTTGAAGGCTTATATGTAAGTAATTGGGCATACAATGGTTATGGGGGTCGAGGTACTGCCCTGGGGGACATGTATCAATGAAAAATAAGTTTGTAAAAAAAAGTCATTTTTAAATGAGCAATGATTTATTGATGCTTAAAGTGACAGCATAACCATGAAAAAATAATTTCAATATAGTGCCTGGGGGGGTCCCCTTAGTCTACCTATAAAGTGGTACATTTGTACTGTGTATAGCAGCTGCTGCAACAATAATTGCATTTATAAAGCCAAAAAAATGACATTTTCCCTGAAAGCTTTCTTTATTTTGCAAGCAATGACTTGGAACTAGATTAGAGTTTTTTTTGGATAAATTCTGGTGTCTCTTTCACAGACTTTGGGTAGAATTAACAGGTGAGGAAAAATTTGTCTTTGGGTGTTGGTGGTGCCTTCCTCCTCCTCCTCCTCCTCTTCCTCTCTCTCCTCCTTGTGTGTTCTGTGGTGTAGGAACAATGGTGTTTAGATAAACTGGGCCTTGAGAGGAAAGGAAGTCTTCCTCTTCCTCCTGCTGCTCTGCCTCGAGTTCCCTGTCCATAATGCCATGCAGAGTCTGCTCCAGCAGAAACACAGCAGGGATTCTGTCATGGATGCATGCATTTTCAAGGTGCATGCCTCCTTTATAAGCAGCCATTGGCGTGGCCAGCCTGAGCTTGTCCTTGTACCATACTCTCAAAGGTACTCATTGCAGCCACTGCAGCATTGCCAAAGTGGAGTTCCACCTGGTGTGCATGTCACAAATCAGGTGGTTTATTGGCAGGTGGAATTCAGCCAACCAAGCACTGACTGTGTATGACCGCCTGAAATGGCTATAGACTCTTCTAGCCTGCTTTAGCAGATCTTCCAACCCTGGGAACCTATTTAGGAAATGCTGCACCACCAAATTGAGGACATGTACCAGCTATGGTACATGTGTCAACTTTCCCTGTCTAAGCGCAGACAGGGGGTTTGTGCCATTATCACACACCACCATTCCTGGCTCCAGCTGGCGTGGCATGAACCACCTCTGGGCCTGCCCCTGCAGAGCTACAAGAATCTCTGTTCCGGTGTGATTCCTGTCCCCTAGACACACCAGCTGAAGCACTGCATGGGGCCTTTTAGCCTGACTCATTGAAGAGCCCCTTGAAAGCTTAGGGGTACTTGTGGTTCATAGAACAATTCAGCAGAGGAGGGCATGGAGGAGGAGGGGGTAGAGCTGACAAATCTCACATCATCACCACTAGCTGTATGGAGATGCAGGGGCACAACAAGCTGCAGCACTGAGCGCTGTCCTGCATCCTTCTGAGTTGCTAGTAGAGTTACTCAGTGTGCTGTGAATGAAATATATCGTCCCTGACCATGTTTGCTGGACCACGTGTCAGCAGTAAAGGACTTTGCGGCTGACTGCCTTGCCCAATGATGCCACAACATTGCCTTCCACATGATGGTACAGATCTGGAATGGCCTTACGTGAAAAGAAATAGCAACTGGGAACTTGCCATTGTGGTAAAGCACATTCTGCAAAATCACGGAAGGAAGCAGAATCTTCCAGACAGAATTTGTAGAGTCAGCAGTGTGAGAGTGTGCTGCTAAAAGATGTGCTACAAGGACCTGGAACACCCTGCGCTGTAACATTATCCCTGTCAGCGGAGGCTGCTGAGAGGTCATGAGGTACAGCGGGGGCAGACTGTGGTGAGTAAGCAGGAGGAACAGATTTGTGCCCCTTTTGTATGGCTTTCATGTACTCTTGCCAACAGGCTGAGTGATATGAGGTTAAATGCCTTGTAAAGCATGTGGTACTCAAATGGCTGGTGTTTTTGCTATTCTTGATGTACTTGAGACAAAGTTTTCAAATTGCAACAGTGCGATCGGCTGCACATGTGCTAAAAAATGCCCAGACAGCTGAGCTGTGGGAAGTGGGCCGGGAGATAACAGCTCCACAATGTGATGGAATAGGGTGGCTACTCTCTACTCTTCCATGATGGCTGCCTCGTTGGGATTGTGCCTCACCCTCACTTTCCTCCTCTGCTTTATCTGGCACCCAAGTCACGTCAATGACCTCATCATCTCCTCCATCCTCATTACCACTGGATACAACTTGGCAATACGCTGTGGCTGGGGGAACATGACTGCCAATTTGTGTACCAGTGTTCTCCCCTCTCTGTAGGCTCATGTTCCTGCTTTCCTCAACCTCAGAACCAACATCTGAATCAAGTAATGGCTGATCATCCTCAAGGAGCAAATGGCTGGGTTAACTGCTTCCCGACCGCGCGCCGTCTTTTCACGGCGGCAGTCGGGGAGCTGGGCGCGAATCGCCGTAAATATACAGCGATTTGCATTTTGGCCACCAGGGGGCCCGTGCACTCGCCGCACTCCTGAGGAGTGTGCCCGCGGCTCGGGCGGACCCGATGTCCGCCGGCGAGCCGCGATGAGCGGCTACAGGGAAAAGAAGGGGAACCGCCGATGTAAACACGGCGGTTCCCCGCCCTGTCAGTGGGGCATGGGTGATCTACTGATCCCTGTCACTGGGATCAGTTAGATCTCTCATGCCCATGTTAGCCCAACCCCCCCACAGTAAGAAAACACCCAGGGAACACAGTTAACCCCTAGCCCCCCCCAGGTTAACCCCTTCACTGCCAATGACATTTATACAGTAATCAGTGGACATTTAAATTTCTGATCGCTGAATAAATGTCATTGGTCCCAAAAAAGTGTCAAAAATGTCTGACATGTCCGCTGCAATATCGCAGTAACGCTAAAAATCGCAGATCA
>BLSH010476022.1:118921-129122 GCA_018402905.1 Glandirana rugosa
AACCAAAGAGTCCAGGGAAAACGGTGAACCAACTGTGGTACATAAGGCGGGGGAGTCGCTCACCACCGCCGTCCGTGCCAGAGGCTACGCGAGGAGGAGGTGTTTCCGTGGTCTGTCCCTACAGGAGGCAAGGGGGAAGAAAATTTGAATCGGAATCTTGGGGAGAGGTTTGAAGATTTACTGGTGGGGTGGGAGAGTCCCTTGTGGTAACCGAGGGTTAGGGACTTTTGGCACTATAAGCTTATAAGAGGTGGTTAGGGCGTACTAACATTGATCTCAACTCGCTTGTGGACCTGCAAGCCCAAGACGACCAGGCAGGCTTGAAGCCCTGTTTCAGGCCCTCCGTGCGATCGTTCGGGTTCCGTCCGGACCCGGACCCGGACTTTGTCCCGAAGTTCGGACGGACCAGCAGAACCCGAACGTCCAGGTGTTCGCTCAACTCTAGTTACAATCATGCGGGATTGGTGGAGAATATTCGAATATCACGGTTTTCAGGGATTGGGAGCCAATGGTGTTCCCTGAGAGGGTGGGGTGGTCATTTAGAAGTTTGGAGAGGGGTTCTAAGGCTAAGTTTAAAAGAAGGGGGAACGGAGGACATCCCTGTCTGGTGCCTTTGTGGAGGAGGAGCGCATCGGAGACCGTGCCTGCCGCCACCACTCGCTGAGGGGGCGGAATACATGGTGTCAACCAAGTGGCAAAAGGGACCTGAGAAACCAAAATCGGTCAGGACCAATTTGAGCCTAAAACTAACATTATCAAAGGCTTTCTCCACGTCTAGAGTAATGATTGCTGGATCTTCGACGCATCCCGCCCTCGCCCACTCCAGCACCATAAGGAACTTTCTCATATTAGAGGTGGCAGACCTCCCCTGAGTAAAGCCTGCTTTGGTTGGAGAAGGCATGGCATGATCAAAGCGAGTCTACTGACCACTATTTTAGACAAAATTTTGGAGTCAATGTTGAGAAGGGAAATGGGCCGATAGGAGCCAGGGTCCAGGGGTTCTTTGCCTTTCTTTGGTGTAAGTTTAATGTGGGCTTGGAGTGCTGTAGGGAGGTAAGGGTTACCATCCAGAATGCCCTGGTATACAGACTTGAGGGTGGGGGAGAGGAACATTTCTGCTAGTTTGTAAAAATCTGAGGTGAAACCATCTGGACCAGGGGCCTTTCCTGGGGTGAGGGTTTTGATGGTTTTAGATATTTCTAGGTCCGTGATTGGAGCATTTAAACTTTCTAGTAGGTGCTGTGGAACGCGTGGGAGGGAGACTTTTTAAGAAAAGTATTAGCTTTCTCTTCAGGAAAGGGGCCTGGGCTGTATAGGGAAGCATAGAAATCCCTAAGAATGCGGTTTATAGCTTTGGGAGAGGATGTGATGTTACCCTCTTTGTCTGAGTGAAGCAATGTGGGTTGTGGATTGTGGGCCTCTACAGAGCCGGGCCAGAAGTTTTCCCAGTTTATTTCCGTATTTATGGAATCTAAGATCTAGGTGGGATTGGTGGATTTTTTCTTGTGTGTCTGCCCAGACTTCGAAGTTCTCCTTTACTGTCCTCCAGGCCTCCCTATTGTGGTGAGAGTTTTCGGAGGAGAGGTTTGTACATGCTATTCTAAGAGCATTGCTCCTTACAAGGAGTTCTGAGTTGACCTTTTTTTTGAATGCCGAGGCATAAGCAATAATCTGACCTCTCAGGACCGCCTTGCCCGTCTTCCAGAAGAGATTAAGGATGTTGGTATGGTCTGCATTGGTGTTAACAAATTCAGTCCAGGTATTCTGGAGCAGTTGTTTGAGTTGGGTATCTTTAGACAAATAGGAAGGAAACCTCCAGGTTTTGGGGTTGTCTGGTTGGGAAAAGCCTGATAGTAGAAGGGATATGGGGGCGTGGTCAGAAATTGTAATGTCGTGTATGGTCGGGTCTCTGGCTGATGTGAGCATGTTATGATTTAGGAAGAATAATCAATTCTGGAAAGGGAATTGTGGGGGTTTAGAGAAGAAAGAGAATTCTCGTCCTTCTGGATGGGCCATTCTCCAGATATCTAGAAGTTGAAGGCTGTCTGCCCATTGCGAGAGCAGAGTGGGGGATGAGGCCGTGTTGGGATGCCTTATTCCTGAGTCTTTCAGTCTGTCTTCCCTGGGTGACATCACAGAGTTAAAGTCACCCACGCAAACGTGTGGCATGTGGATGTGGGGAGCTATGGGTTCAGTGAGTGAATGAAAAAAGGTTTGTGTGGGTGAGTAGGGTGCATATAACGCCGTCAGAGCCCAGTTCCTGTTGTTGGTTTTGAGAATTGCAGTAAATGACCGTCCTTCTGTGTCTGAGTGTGTGGATATGATCTCACAGGGGGTGTTTTTGTTAATTAGAAGTATGACTCCTGCCTTTTTGCCCACTGACGTGGACCCAGCCACTTGCCCTACCCATAATTTCCGCATACGGGTGAAGTCAAGGGTTAGGAGATGCGTCTCTTGTATGATCGCAAGATCCACATTAAGTCATTTTAGGTGCCTGAGAATGGACATTCTCTTGCAGGGGAACCTGAGACCCTTCACATTCCAGGAAACTAGTTTTAAGAAGGTGCCTGTTTGAAATGGTTTAGTTCAGAGTTTAGGGAGTATTTATTGTGTCTGGCTGCTCCAGGATAATGTGCTAGTGTGGGTAGTGCCCTATATCGCTCTGAATCTGGGGTAGGAGAATTTTGGTGATATAAAAGTAAGGGAGGAGGAGGGAAGTGCGGGTGGGCTGGGACTGGACCACCACAACAAAATAACAACAATAACAACATGACAGACCTAAGACATACCCACTGAGGGCTGTGCTTCTCTTTTTTCCTCATTTGAGTCTCCTCACTAATACAGCGTTACTGAGGAAAAGGTGTCGTCCGCCCGCGAGCGATGCACCAGACCCCATCCGGCTGGCCCACCCAGATTAAGGCTGAGATGAGATCCGTCCCCAGAAAGGAGATGGAATGGGTGAGCGTTATCGGCTCGGGAAGGCTGTATGAGGCAGGGAGCAGCAACTGGTGCCTACACCCTGTTCCAAATTATTATGCAAATTCTATTTCAGTGTCACAAAGATTAAATATTTTGTTTTTCAGTTTAACTTATGGATGGCATTGTGTCTCAGGGCTATTTTGATCACTGAAAACAATCTCGGACACCTATGATAATTAGATTGCCAGGTGAGCCCAATTAAAGGACAAACTACTAAAGGAGGGTGTTCCACATTATTAAGCAGAGCACCATTTTCAAACAATATGGGAAAGAAAAAGGATCACCCTGCTGCCAAAAAGAGTGAAATAATTCAATGCCTTGGAAGAGGTATGAAAACATTAGATATTTCACGAAAACTTAAGCATGATCATCGCACTATTAAGAGATTTGTGGCTGATTCAGAGCACAGATGGATTCATGCAGATAAAGGCACATTCAGGAAGATTTCTGCCAGATCCATGCATCGGATCAAGAGAGCAGCTGCTAAAACACCATTACATAGCAGCAAACAGATATTTGAAGCTGCCGGTGCCTCTGGAGTCCCACGGACATCAAGGTGTAGAGTCCTCCAGAGTCTTGCAACTGTGCATAAACCTTCCATTCGGCCACCACTAACCAATGCTCACAAGCAGAAATGGCTGCATCGGGCAGAAAAATACATGAAGACTAATTTTTAAACAGTCCTGTTCACTGATGAGTGCCGCGCAACCCTGGATGGTCCAGATGGATGGAGTAGTGTATGGTTGGTGGACGGCCACCCTGTTCCAACAAGGCTGCGACATCAGCAAGGCAGTGGTGGAGTCATGTTTTGGGCCAGAATCATGGGAAGAGAGCTGGTCGGCCCCTTTAGGGTCCCCGAAGGTGTAAAGATGACCTCTGCAAAGTATATGTGGAGTTCCTGGCTGACCACTTCCTTCCCTGGTACAGAAGGAAGAACTATGCTTTCCGTAATAAAATCATCTTCATGCATGACAATGCACCATCTCATGCTGCAAAGAATACCTCTGCATCAATGGCTGCTATGGGGATAAAAGGAGAGAAATTCATGGTGTGGCCTCCATCCTCTGCTGACCTCAATCCTATTGAGAACCTTTGGAGCATCCTCAAGCAAAGGATCTATAAGGGCGGGAGGCAGTTTACTCCCAAACAGCAGCTCTGGGAGGCTATTCTGACATCTTGCAAACAAATTCAAGCAGAAACTGTCAAAAAACTCACAAGTTCAATGGATGCAAGACTTGTGAAGCTGCTATCAAATAAGGGGTCCTTTGTTAAAATGTTTAAAAAGTTAAAATGTTGTTCAAAGTTTGATTGAAATAGTTTTTGATTTCAGTAAATATGCTGAAAACACAAAAAATGACAATTTTCAGTTCTTTACAACCTATAAAGTGTTTTGAAACTTTCTATGCGTAATGATTTGGAACAGTGCATTGTAAGTTTTTTATTTTGAAAAAAAATACTGTTATCATTAGGAGGTTTGTTCAAATAAAATTTGAATTGTACTCTTAATAGCTGATAACAAGAATTATGCTGACTGTTGTTTATATCAATTATTTAGGTAAATGAGAAAAATATAATTGGCATAATAATTTGGAACAGGGTTTAGAAACTGTATGACAAACAGAAAGCAAACCATGAGCAGTTCAATTAGAGGAGTGTCGAGATCGCAGGAGTGAAAAACCAGAGAAAGTCATCCGGGTGTTAAGAAGTGGTTGGGACGCTCCTGTGATGCAAAAGAGGTGGTTAAACGAAAACTGCAATGTAGGTAAGGTAGAGGTGTGATACAATACCCATTTCCAACTAACGATAAGGCCTTGGAGAATGGAGTGTTGTGTGTCTTTAGGACCACCTGTTGGAGCCAGGATTGTCGTTCAGCTTTTTTGCTGGTTCCTTCCTTGGGCTGCGTTGGTTGCGGGAGATGCCTGGGCCTGAGCCATCCGATAGACCCGAGATGTCCATAGGTAGGTGCATTGTCGTCTCCAGGAAGTAGTTTGCTTCATCCGGTGATTGGAAGTTCCTTTGCTCACCGTTTGGGGTGGAAAAGTGGAGTGTTGCCAGGTAGGCCAGTGAAAATCTGATGCCTTGTTGGTACAGGGCTGAGCATATTGGCTGTAATGCCTTGCACCTCCTAGAGACCTCTTGGGAATAATCAGCAAATAGAAGCAATTTGTTCCCTTCCAGCTGCAATGTTTTGGAATTGCAGCATGATCTCAAGATATTACTTCTATCAGCGTAATTTAAATATGGTACAATCACTGGTCTTGGGGATCACCTGTCGGTAGAGGGTGCCCTCACACGATGTGCTCTCTCCACAGTGCAAGGGGAGTGAAGGCCCAGCGCTTGCGGGATACGAGCGGAGCAAATGTCCATTAGAGATTCTGTGTTAAAGGATTCAGGTAGGCCTATGACCCTGAGATTGTTCCGTCTTGAACGATTTTCTAAATCGTCGAGCTTTTCAAATAAAAGATGCTGTGCTTGCTTGATATCTTTTTCAGTTGAGAATGATGCCTGCACCTCGTCCTCAATTTCAGAGACCCTACATTCTAGGTCCATTATATGCTTGCTGTGATCGCCAAGCTCCCTGCTGATTTGAGCCACCCCTGCAGCTATGGCTCTGTCCATGGCTTCAGTAATCGTTGGGGTCAGTAATGCTGCCACTTCCTGGGCCAAGCCGGAATATTGTTCCTTGAGCACTGCTGGGGGAGTACTGGTGCTGGGAAGAGCCGTGAATGCTGGCCCTGAGACACGCTGTGTGTGAGTGTCGGCCATGTTGGAAATGTCCGGCCCGCTCCCGGAGTTATGTCCAAGCGGGGACGCTGTCACTGGTGCTGTGCCATGTACTAGATATCGCTCCATTGGGTACCGGACGGGGGGGGTGTTGCCAGACGGGGCGTTTGCTCACCTCCTGTGGGCATGTAATGCCGGTTTCTTAGGCTGAGTAGACAGAGTCGCTGATCTCCGCTCTCCTCACATCAGGCGCCGCAACCGGAAGCTAAGACACATGTTAAAAGAGTTTTAGAATTTATATTATTTCCACAGTGGACTGAGCCTCATTGAACTAAAGGCAACATTTGTTTCATGGATAAAGTAAGGGTGGGATATAACCCCTGTTAGCTTTTTTGTCATCTGTATCTCATTGAGGACAATTCATCTCACTTCCTGTCCCAACTACAACAGGAAGTGAGGGGAAATCCCTCCAAAGTGAGGGAATCCTTGGTTTTAGCAGAATTGGTCTCCCCATTGGAAGGTATGCCTTCTATTCCTGTTCTGCTGACAACCCAAAATTTAGGATTTTCTTTCAGCTCTGCTGTTCATGAGAGTATTGAACAAGACAAACAGAGAGGCTGAATCTATCTATTTGGGGATTTAGGGCACAGAGGGCAATAAAAATCTGCATGGTGTTCTAATCTTTCTGAACTCTATTACTACATAGGAGGAGTCACACAGCCAATCAAACTCAAGCGTGTTCTGACATGTTCTAACCTGTGCTCGCCTGGGTTGCAAACCATTTGACTCAGTCTTTACGAAATAGTGAAAGAAACAACACACCGTGCATTGCACTGTTGGTGGAAAATGAGTGAAAGGAATCTGGAGAAGCATATTAAAATCAAATTTTACGTGAAAATTGGCAAAAGAGCAAGTGAAACTTTAGGTCTGTTACAACAGGCTTGTGAAAATTCCATAAAGAAATCAAGTGTTTTTGAATGGCATAGAGGATTTAAGTAGTGGCTGGAATATGTCCAAGATGATGCAAGAAGCGGGCAGTCAAAAACATGAAGAGCAAGATGTTGAACGGTCATGCTGCTGTACGGATCCGTGCCCTCTACTGTCACCTGATAGTATTACACTGTAATGTATCATTATGTATATCACTTCCTGACTCTGGGGTTGTTGGGAAAAGATGCTGGAAGGAGGAAATGGAGAGAGAAAAGCTCTCAGCCACATGACTTGCCCATGCTTCTAATATCAGATCAGAAGAAATGATTAGACTGCATTCCAGGCTGGTTGAGTAATGGCTTAAGGGTTTTCTCATCACCGCACATCTTGTCTTCAGGTCTCCAGCACAAAGACAGATGCCACATCATCCTCAGGGGCCCCTGCTACGAGACTTTGCTGCAACATTCATCTGGAGGTATCTCTATGCAGTAAATAACTAAATATACCAACTACAGTATACAGTATATACAAGTGTTTGTATGCACAATTCTACCAGAACTTCTATTAGGCCCTTTGCTACTAATAACTGTTTGTTTATTGAATGTATGTACACTTATCTTTTTTTAATATAGAGGTCCCCACTGTCCAAATACATTAGCACAGTGGGGGAGATCCCTGCATCACACATCATTTGTGTTGATGCAGGGATCTGTCAGTTTTTTGTTCAATCTGCTGGAAGAAAATGAAAGTTCAAAGAAGGCCAGCTCACTGTTTTGGGCTTTTTTCATATGCAAATATTTCAGCTTCAGTCCTTACTGTATGTTGTTAAATGTCTTATTCTGTGCAGTGGGCAATATTCCCTTAGGCATGGTTAACACTAGTGCAATTTCTGATGCGACTTCAGTCACATAGAATCACATGACATTGGAAATAAAGGCGGGCCTTCACATCAATGCAGTGCAGCTGTAAAGCGACTTTGGGGAGGATCCTGTACTACTCTGGTGTGATGCAGTGCCATTTTGTGGTCCATAGGCTTCAATGGAAATGCATCAGAAACGCATGTACATGCATTTTTATGCAACTTTGTTGCACTTTTCCTCAATTCAGCAGTAGTCCCAACCCACCCATATATTGTGTTCATAAATGCACAGCACTAAATTGCTTGAGAATCACAAACCACTCACACACATATTGCACAGCACCTTCATAACATCATTGTATCCTTAATTGCATACAAAACAATCACACTAATGTGAACAAAGCCTTAAAGTGTGTAGGAATTTATAGAATACTACATCATAACATTCCCTTATTAAGATGCGTATAACTTTAAATATGAAACCGTACTATTGGCAAGTGTTTTTGTTCATTTTAAAGTATTGTTTTAATTTGCTGGTTTGATGCCTTGAGCATGACATGTTATTTCTGCATCTGTCAGCTAGCAATGATTATTTGTTTGATTTTGTTTATATATAGCTTAATATGTGGGAAGTATTATTAAACTGTCACTCATTTCCTGCTGCTGAAAATTAGTATTTAATTTGTATCACATAAGCCCATTCTTGGATTTATTAGAAAATAACTTTCATTAAAACTATAGATGGCAGTGTCTATCTGTGTTCTATCTGTGATCTATCTATCTATCTATCTATCTATCTATCTATCTATCTATCTATCTATCTATCTATCTATCTATCTATCTTATATGGTAAGTTTATTATTTAATTCTGGAACATCAATACAGAGGCAAAATAGACTGAATTAAGCAGATAAACATATGCATTACCATTAATGTCAAGATGTCATAAAGAATGCAATTGTTTCCTAATATAGAAATGGTACAGATGGCACAATAAAACTAAATAAAATAATGTAACTGTGCAGTTCCATAGAATTGTCAGATTGTTCAATATGTTTCAATAAATGCAAATTGCTATGACTAAGGCCCCTTTCACACGGGCGCCTCCGCCTGACGGACTCCGCTTGCTCAAAGGGAGATCGCTCCGCCGATCCCTGCTGAGCACGGGGGATCTCTCCGATGATCCCCACTGAGTACGGGGGATGTCTCCGATGATCTCCACTGAGCAGCGGATGACTCCGCTCTCTGTGCAAAGTGGAGATGGACCCAGTCCTGCTCTCCTCTATGGGGAAATCTGGTGGAAACGGACCACCTGTCCATTTTCACCTGATCGTATCCGATCCGATCCACCAAATGGATAAAAAATAGAACCCCCATCCATCTGGATTTGGCAGACAGCATCAGGACGGATAGCAGCAGATGTCAGCAGACATGTCACCAGTGACATCCACTACTCCATAGGGGTGAATGGAGGGTCTGATCAGGTCCGCTTGAAAAATTTATAGACAGACCTGATCGGACAGCCTGTGTGAAAGGGGCCTTATGATTATAATTTAGTTAGTGTAGCAGAAAACACTGCTCTGTCTACACAGCTGAAAGTAGGTGGTTGCTGATACTCCAGCCCAGGTGCTTAGATTCAGAAGAGTCTTCCAATCTCCCAAGAGCTTGTTTGTACATGGTCATTGCACCATAAACCTAATCGCAAGCATTTCCGGAGTGCCGATTCATATTTTTTGAAGATCATAATTTAGTTGTTGTTGTTTATGTGAAGGCGTAAAAAGTGTATACATGCATATGGATGCCTTTTGAGTGGTACAAAGTTTAAAGTGTTAATCAATAGTCTGATGTTCACATTACATAGGAAAATTGACCCACTCTCTCTGAAGGCATACTTGCAAATTCCCCAGTAAAGTAGAAAGGGTTCTAAAAGTTGCTTTGTTCACTCTAATATGAGTTGAAGATTGCGTACAAAGTATTTTATTTTTTTATTTTTACTTGAATTGAAGCCTTTGTGGGTATCCAAAGTTTATAAGTAGAGGAAAAATGTGAAGATTAGTGGCGAGTAGTGTTGAGCGAACCCGGACTGTAACGTTCGGGTCCGTACCGAACTTTAGGGTGTCCGTGGCACGGACCCGGACCCGGACATTTCAAAAATCGTTCGGGTTCGGTCCGGGGTTCTGCTATTTTACTCCACGTGTTGAGAAGCTGCAGGGCAGCCAATCAACAAGCGTTTCACTGGTTTGCCCTTAGAAGCCATCACAGCCATGCCTACTAATGGCATGGCTGTGATTGGCCGGTGCATCATGTGACCCAGCCTCTTTATAAGCTGGAGTCACAGTGCTGCAGTCACATGCTCCTTGGGTTAGTATAGGGAAAGGTAGCTGACGGCGTGAGGGACAGATTTTAGCCATTTTAAGACCTGATCCTGCATCCTGAGATAGATTACTTTACTACTGCTGTCTGTGCTGTTGCTCTGAGGACAGATAGCAGAAATTAGAGATTTCACATACCGCTGCTTTGAGTTGCAGATCAAGCTCTGCATAGAACAACGATCGCTACGATCGTGCTCTACGATCAGATTGTTGGGGGAATTTGAGATTTCAAATACCGCTGCTTAGAGTTTGAGATTTGCAGATTAAACTCTGTCCAACGAAACGATTGTACGTTCGTACACAACGATCAGATTGTTGGGGGAATTTGAGATTTCAA
>BLSH010476022.1:155318-167514 GCA_018402905.1 Glandirana rugosa
TTGTGTGTCGGTAATTACAGATTTGGTGACCGTTGTTTTCACTCATGTGGGGATTCACTTTTACAGATTTAACCCGGGTTAATCGGTAAAAGGGAGGGGCCACAGTACACTGAACATTCACAATGTTCCAGAGTCCACACTTATCCCTCGTCCACACAAGTTAAACCACAATAGTGAGAGTGAGCGACCAGTGATTTTCACTTAGGGGTGTACTCACTTTTGTTGCCAGTGGTTTAGACATTAATGGCTGTGTGTTGAGTTATTTTGAGGGGACAGCAAATTTACACTATTATACAAGCTGTACATTCACCACTTTACATTGTACCAAAGTGTAATTTCGTCAGTGTTGTCACATGAAAAGATATAGTAAAATATTTACAAAAATGTTAGGGGTGTACTCACTTTTGCGAGATACTGTATATAAGCAGCAGTCTTGTGTTCCCCAATATTATATCATCTTCTGGACCTCCCCACGCACATATGCTGCAGCAGGGCGGTCCTTTAGCATGAAAACACGTACCGTACCTGTGTGTCTTTTTTCTATCAGGACACAGCAGGAGCCAATCAGCGGGTCCAGTGGGACCCGCCGATCGTTCCAGAGGCAGACAGAGGGGGGATGAGAGGTGTATGGTGTATGAGAGGGGAAGATTGAGATCTTGTGTTTCTGCTAAACAGGAACATGGATCTCTGTCTTCCTCCAGTCTAAGCACTTCCCACACAGTTAGAAAGAACTCCCAGGGAACACATTTAACCCTTTGATTGCTGATGTTAACCCCTTCCCAGCCAGTGTCATTAGTACAGTGACAGTGCATATTTATTTAGCACTGATCACTGTATTGGTGTCACGGATCCCCAAAAAGGGTCACTTAGTGTCAGATTTGTCTGCCACAATGTCGCAGTCTCATTAAAAATTGCTGATTGCCACCATTACTAGTAAAAAAAAAAGGAGAACTGACGGTAAGAGTTTTTTTTTTCGGGGTGCAAGTAGTTGGTCTTGCCTAGAGCGCAAAATAGTCTAGCACCGGCCCTGATTATACTGTTACCCCAGAATGCAGCCTGCTTCACTTTATTCAACTCACAGCACACCTGTTTCTGCTGCTACCTATCATGCATTGCCTTTGGATCTTACAGTTTGAAGCAATTAAACGCATGTCGCTGTTTGAAAGATGTTACAGACTGACAATGGGCAAGCCTGGTGCAGGCCTTCAAGGGTCACCAGTTCAATGTAAACTGATCCCTCAGCACTAAATCATGGAAGACTGCTGCCAATGATCAACAACACGTTGCCTGATCTGATACAGCCCTCCCATGTACCAAAAACAATGCCCATTACCAGCGAGTATGATTGTGGCTAAGTATGGGGTAGGGGGACAGAAACACCAACACTTAAGCCTCGTACACACGGGACAACGATCATACATACGATCGTCGCAAATCGTATGTTGGCTGTTGTATCTAGCATACTGACTGCACTACACGATCGTACGACCAAAGAAAGAACGTTCAGGTGCATGTAATTAGCATCCGGCCATTACTGACTTCTGAGCATGCGTTTTTTGCACAATACAACTCGTTGTACCAACTTCCCTGTACACACGATACAACGGTTGTATGACCGCTTGTTGGTACGACCAAGTTTTCTAGTTTGCTCATACAACTCCCATTGTATGACCGTCGTATGTCGGCAGTTCTAATCACGCGTACGAACGATCGATTTCGCGTACAACGGTCATTCATACGACCTGTTGTATACGATCATCGCCCCGTGTGTACGAGGCTTTACTGTTTCTGACAATAAATTAACTGAAGAGATTAAGTCAGTTCTGACACACATGGGGGTAATGTCTTCTTTGAATGGCTCTGTCCCTCTGGCAATACAAAACAGTCAATTGTGGTCAATTTTGCCTTTGGGTATGCATGTTCCACCAGATGTTAAGGACAAAATCTGGAAATGTGATTTTGTAGATCTGTTGTTTTTAATACAACCAGATAAAGAAATCATTGACAAATCATGGTATATTTATTTTCAGGTACTTATATAGCGCCGTCAATTTATGCAGCGCTTTACATATACATTGTACCTTCACATCAGTCCCTACCCTCAAGGAGCTTACAATCTAAGGTCCCTAACTCACATTCATACATACACATACTAGGAACAATTTAGACAGGGTACAATTAACCTACCAGCATGTCTTTGGAGTGTGGGAG
Source organism: Glandirana rugosa (assembly GCA_018402905.1). Lineage (NCBI taxonomy): Eukaryota > Metazoa > Chordata > Amphibia > Anura > Ranidae > Glandirana > Glandirana rugosa. The sequence goes on from BLSH010476022.1 coordinate 157,530, forward strand.
GAAACAGGAGCACCCGGAGGAAACCCACACAGGCACAGGGAGAACATGCAAACTCCAGGCAGGTAGTGTCATGGTTGGGATTTGAACCAGTGACCCTTTTGCTGCCAGGCAAAAGTGCTATCCACTACACCACTGTGCCGCCCAAATATTAACATGCAATCTCATGGTGACAAAATTAAACAGCTTCCACAAGCAAAAAGAACTGAGGTTTGATTGTCAGGATGGCTGTCTGTGGTTACCACTTATGTATCTGTCTCCTTTAACCACGTTACCCCCAGGCCAATTCTTGTGCTTCTTACATACATTTAAAAATCAGCATTTTTTGTTAGAATATTACTCAGAACCCCCAAACATATATTTTTTGAAAGCAGAGACCATTAAGAATAAAATGGTGGTTGTTGCAATATTTTATGTAGAGTACCTTGAAAAAGTATTCACACCCCTACATTTTGTATGCCCTATCTGATGCCCTGTATGCCCTATATGATGCTCTGTATGCCCTATCTGATGCTCTCTATCTAAAAAGAGGCTGCAACGCCTCCAACTTAAATATGCTATGCTTTACCCTGCTAGACTACAGATTACGGCAGATGGCCAGACACACTTCTTTGAAACGGCCCCAGATGCTCGACCACCATGAGTAAGACCCTCGTCGCAGGCGGCCCAACCCGGAGGATTAGTGATGGTATGGATGACTCTTCTTCCTGATGAACTGCTGCATGTATAATATTGTAGGTTTCTCACTTCCCTGCTGAGGGTTTATGATCCTTCCTCACCACAAGCGCACAAAGAGCTATCCCTTAACCCTCTTCGTACAAAGCCTTACGTTAACCAGATGTGCGTCAGTTTCCCGACTGCACATGGTGTTTTTCTGTTATATTCTCTGATTCAGAGACTGCTAGTTATATGCCCTGTTAGTATGCGAAGGTTTAGACACAAAGAGCTGGGACAGAAGTGGAAGACCTTACTTTCACCGTACCTGATCAAGGTCCGAACTGACTCACTCCTTCTTCTGGGTATGCTCCCCAAGCTCAGTTACCTGCACAGCCATGCTGCAGCATTGCACTTCGGACTATGTTCTGCCACCTACTCAGCCAGGGCTCACCTGGGGTTCGTTATGAGACTAGTCTCCCTCTCCGCACTGAATACCTGCCAATCTCTCCTCTGTCCACAGCTGGTTACCATCACCCCAGGCCTGACCTGGGCGCACTGCTTTCTGTTACTGTACTATGGCTGACATGTCTTCTATCTCTCTGGTCTCTTGGAATGTCCAGGGTGTGAGGGATCCCCTCAAACGCACCATGATCACTTGCTGCACCCATGAGTTTCAACCAGGTATACTGGGGCTCCAGGAGACCCATCTAACTAAGGACACGGTTGACTTCTTGAAATACTCTTGGATGGCAAGGCCTACCATTCTGTGTACTCGAATTACTCACGTGGAGTGAGTGTCCTGATACATAGAGCCGTGACCTATCAGGAATTAGACTCCTCGGTGGACTCTATGGGTCGTTTGGTGTTTTTATACTGCAGATTATATATGTTAACGCTAGTATTGGCATATGCATACATCCCACCTCCGTTCTCTAGAGATGTTTTACAGCTATTGCTGTCCTACCTAACGGAAAAGCCTGATATACCGGTTATCGTTATGGGGGATTTTAACTGTTGCCTTGATCCACAGGTAGATAGCCACCCCCCGGTACAGACAGGGAGCCCGGGAAGGGGTACTGTTCTTCAACTTCTCCTAGCAGAGGTGGGATGGGTAGATGTATGGCGGTTCCGCAACCCGGGAGTCCGCCAATTCTCCTGCTTTTCTAAGTCACATGGCTCACTCTCACGCATCCACCTCTGCCTGCGATCAATACATATCCCCATAGGCGTGCGCACATAGGGTGGCAGATGTGCCTGGGCACACCCTAATCACCCTGTATTATGCAGATTCCCCCTGCTGCCTAGCTGCAGAGAAAGGGATGTCTCCTCAAAAGCGAAACATCAGGGGTCTGTTTAGACCCCTGATATTTCACCAAAGCACCCCAGCAAGGCTCAGAAAAAAATTGCAAAAAAATACTAAAATATAATATTGTAAAAAAAAATAAAAAAACAAAATTGTAAAAAAAGTTAATAAAATAAAATAAAAATAAACTACTGACACCAATCTGTGCCCTACTGACTCTGTCCTCTGCCCTTCTGAGATATATACACAAACACACTCATGCTTGCGGTTTTGTGGTGCACACCCCAATGCAATAGGCTGCGCACACCTATGCATATGACCAACTATGTCAACAGTATCGCATACCTCCCTCGGGGGGTATCAGATCACTCCCCCTTAGTGCTTTAACTAAACACTAGACCCATGTCCAAGCTGGGTAGGAGTCCATGGAATCTGAAGGCCTTTTGGCTGTAGCTGTTCCCCTCTCCTGACTGTATACATAGGCAAATTCAGGATTTTTTTCATATTCATGCAGAGTGATGATACACTGCTAAGATGGGACACCTTTAAGGCATATTTAGAGGTATATTTATTTCTGAAATTATGGCTGTTAAACGTAAATCCATTTAACTGCTAGAGGGGGTGGGAGAACAGGTGCAGCAGTTGGAATTAGCATATATTACTTACCCTTCTGAATCGACGAGGGAGGCGTGGGTCTTGGCCCAGGAATCACTGGACCACCTGAGAACCGAGCGGAAACCCTATTTTACCATAGCAGCTTTCTATGAGGAGGGAGAGAAGACAGGCCGCCCATTGGCAAAAATAGCCAGGACGCAGCAATCCTCTCCAGCTATTGGCGCAATACGTGCACCCTCTGGTCACATAATTAATGACCCTGATCAGATAGTGTCCGAACTAGCTCTTTTCTACTTGGAGCTCTATGAGTCTAAAGATAATTATTCTCCTGAATCTTTGGAGCAATATCTGAGGGGTATAACACTACCTACTCTGGCCCATACGGCCCGCACAGTCTTAGACACTCCAATCACCCTGGAGGAGCTGCAGGAGGTGGCATGTTCATTCCCCACTTGTAAAGCCCCTGGGAGGGATGGCATCCCCATGGAGGTCTTTACCACCTATGGGGAGGCGATCCTACCTAAACTCCTGGAAGTCTTTAATGCCTCTTTCAAAGTGGAGCATTTACCTATTTCAATGTCTATGGCAAATGTGGTTTGTTACTCAAACCAGGAAAGGACCCCCTAGGTCCCAGTTCCTATAGGCCTATATCCTTGTTACAATGTGACGTGAAAATTCTTGCAAAGGTCCTAGCTATGAGGATGAACAAGTTTATCCTATCTATCATCCATCCTGACCAGGTTGGGTTCATGCCTCAGAAGTCTACGGCCACTAATCTTAGACGCCTATTCCTAAATATGCAAACACAATCAGACAACATGGGACAGAGGGCTCTCCTTTCACTAGACACAAATAAAGCATTAGATAGTGTCAGCTGGCCATATTTATAGGCAGTCCTAGCTAAATTTGTTTTTGGTCCTCGTTTTATCGCCTGGGTCCGCCTATTGTGTGCTTCACCACACGCAGCCATTAGAATGTCAAATAGAATGTCACCGGCTTTTGAACTGGGCAGGGGCACTAGGCAAGGATGTTCCCTGTCACCCCTGCTCTTTGCTCTGGCCATTGAACCCCTGGCGGCGTTGATCAGGGGCAGTCCACAGGTCGTCAGCTTCCAATATGACGAATTGCATGAGAAAATCATGTTATATGCAGACGAAATGTTGCTCCTGGGCTATACCTCTGCCTCCCTGAATGCAGCCATGTCCCTAATTGTTGAGTTTGGTCAGTTCTCTAGGCTCACCGTCAATTGGACTAAATTGACGGTGAGCCTAGAGAAAGTGATTCCAGGATCCATCCCATCAGTAACCTCTTTTAAATATTTAGGCATTCTCATTTCCCCTACCCTCACAGATTATTGCTCCCTTAACATTTGTCCCTTGCTGAAGAGATTTAGGGATAAAATTAACATCTGGAATAAACTCAAAATGTCTCTGGCAGGGAAAACCAACTTGATTAAAATGATACTCATGCCCCAACTTCTCTACCCCCTACATAACTCCCCAGTAGTGATCCTCCTCAAAACATTTAGGGTTGTTAATTCCCTGTTTAAACTACTACTATGGGGGACTCTCCCCCCCCCCCGGAATCAAACTGGAACAATTGCAGTACCCCAAGAAGGGTGGAGGCCTCGCACTCCCCAACCCCTGGATGTACTATATAGCCACCCAACTTCAGCATCTCATTGGTTGTATGTCAGTCAGGGCCCAAAATTCCTCCGCAAGGCTCCTCTGTGCGGGCACTGAAGTGGGATCCATCCCAGAGGGTCTGGAGGCCCAACTATTCCACAAAACTAACAAACTAATGCCCACTTATACTATGCTTGAGAAGCTTTGTAATAAGGAAAAACAACTCCAACACTTGACTGAATATACTAACTACAGTCTTATATGGGGTAATCTCTCATATCCAGTGTGATAATTATGGAGGCTGAGGTACCGGACGAGACGGCCAGGACTGCTGTCCAGAGCCTTATTCCAGGCTAGGAAAGTCATTCTTCTCAATTGGAAATCCGCAAGCCCTCCTTCTGCCAAAACATGGATTAGCCATATGGGCAACACCCTAAGGTTAGAAAGATACATCTACTAACACAAAGGTCGAGTACAAAAATTTGAGAAATGATGGTCGCCATGGTTGGATGCCCCGGATTGTCTCCCAGAGAGTTGATCACGATGCGGGTCCTTCAGGGACTTCTGTGATGGTAGAATGTGAGGTAATGGGACATTATACTCCGTTATTGATTACTCGTTCCCAAGATGAGTGGGGACTAGAACTGTATTCTGCATTCCGAGTGAACTGTGGCAATGTATAAATATCTAAATGTCTGCTAAATATAAGAACATTAGTCAATGCCTTTATCCTCTTAAATGTTTTCAGAGATGGCTATAATTGATATAATGCTTCAATAAAACCTAAAAATATATATATATACCACAAGCAGCAATGAAGGCAACTCAACAAAGAGTAATAGACATGCCCGTCGTGTCTATCCAACTAGACCCTATTGCAGCAAACTTATGAAAAGCATTGCGAGAGAGGTACGTATGTTTCTCCATAAGAATATATTTATTCACTTCAGATTTCTATTCATATACTGATGGCAGAGTAGAGGATACTAGAGTTGATCGAACTTCTGGAAGTTCGGGTTCTGCAGGTTCCGCCGAATTTCCGGACAAGGTCCGGGTTCGGGACCTGACTTGACATGAACTTTGTCCCGGACCCCAAACACCATTGAAATCAATGGGGACCCGAACTTTTAGGCACAAAAATGGCTGTACCAAAGTCCTGGCAAGTCCTAGAGGTCTGCAAAAGGAAGGAAAATGGGGGTAAGAGTCGGACAAGTGCCCTACAAAGAAATGGGGATAGGAAAATAACTTAAAATAATTTTTGAGCTAAAATCACATAAAAAAATCAAAAATGGAGGTAGATGTGGAGTTGGAGGTTGAGGAGGTGGTGAAAGTGGCGGTGGAGGAGGAGGAGGTAGCCAACACTGTTTTTTTTATTTTTGTGCAAGAAATGATGATTTAAAATCATCTCCAAGTTCTATAGGGAAAGTTTCTTCCAGCCGCATAGAGAGCCATATTATTGTTCTAAAATCATCTCCAAGTTCTATAGGGAAAGTTTCATCCAGCCGCATAGAGAGCCATATTATTGTTCTAAAATCCTCTCCAAGTTCTATAGGGAAAGTTTCATCCAGCCGCATAGAGACTGAGAGCCATATTATTGTTCTAAAATCATCTCCAAGTTCTATAGGGAAAGTTTCATTCAGCTGCATAGAGAGCCATATTATTGTTCTAAAATCATTTCCAAGTTCTATAAGGAAAGTTTCTTCCAGCCGCATAGAGAGCCATATTATTGTTCTAAAATCATTTTAAGGATGTTCCAAACAATTGATTTGGCCACACCTAATGTTTTTGCTATCTCTCTGGTGGGGTTGTTTTGTTTTTTCAGCCTAATGATGGCTTGCTTCACTGATGGTGACAGCTCTTTGAATCTCATATTGAGAGTTGACAGCAACAGATTCCAAATGCAAATAGCACACTTGAAATGAACTCTGGACCTTTCATCTGCTCCTTGTAAATGGGATAATGAGGGAACATGGAACATGGCCATGGAACAGCTGAGCAGCCAATTGTCCCATTACTTTTGGTCCCTTTAAAAGTGGGAGGCACATATACAAACTGTTGTAATTCCTACACCGTTCACCTGGTTTGGATGTAAATACCCTCAAATTAAAGCTGAAAGTCTGCAGTTAAAGCACATCTTGTTAGTTTCATTTCAAATCCATTATGGTAGTGTATAGAGCCAAAAAGATTAGAATTGTGTTCCAATATTTATGGACCCGACTGTATAAGATTACCATGTGGATGGCCACATCTAGCACAATGTGAATATTCCCTGCAGCCTATCTTATACAAAAATTCTGGTGTACGATATGCTCTATGCAAAATAAAGAGCTGAGTTACTCTGTGGGATGGAGAAAGTGAAATAATCTGACTGTTCTGCAGCACCTCATCCCAAAGCTCATCGGATAGGGGACCCAGATCCTCCTCCCATCTGTGCTTACATGGAAGAGGAAACATAAGAAGGAATTTTGACAACAACTGTGTGTATGCCAATGATATAAGCCCCTTAGTAGCCTCAGCCTGGGCAAGTATATCAAGCAGAGGCATTGAGGCAAAGGAGGTAGATGGAATCAAGCCTTGTGCACAAAGTGCGTGACGTAATTGTAAATATTGATAGAATCAATGCTGTTCCAAGTTAAACTCCGAACGTAATTCTTGAAAAGATTTTAAGGTTCCATCAAAATAAAACTGAGATAGAGCTGTGATTCCTTCTCTCTCCCACCTCAAAAAGCCTTCCAGCCAATGTATCATTGGACCAAAGTGGAGCATATATGATGTATCAAACAATTTCTAGAAGAGCTTTAACTGTTTGCCACACAGAATGTGCACAGAATGTGCAGATTGCACTTTAAGCATAGTAGGAGTGTCTATCATCTATAATGGATTTTTACCTTTAAGTAAAAAAGAAAGCATGTTAACCACTTACCACCCGCCCACCGTCAAATGACGGCGGGGCGATGTGGCTCTCATTCTCGCACAACGCCATATGACGTCGCCCAGAAAGCGTGCTCCTGCCGATCGCGGTCACGACATGTTGTTAGGACACAGCGTGACCCCGATGTGTGTAAAGAGCCGTGGCCGCTGTGACCAATCACATCTCGTCACATGTAAACAAGGACAGAGTGTGTGGCGAGGAGAGCTGATCAGCAGCATCTCCTCTCACAGAGGACGTATTGGGATGTACTGAGCAGTGTAGGTCTTGTACCAGACACCCACAAAACAAAGTTATTGCAAACATTTTCTTTGGTCCAAAAGCCAAAAGCTCCATGTGTCAGCTTTCTCTGGCTGATCGCTCTCAGAGTCCCAGGGCAGAGTAAACTTTACTCTCTTTAGTTTATTTAACCAACACCTGAGAGTGGACATCAGTGGACCACAAAATCTGATCCGGAACCAGCCCTGCTAAGGTTGCTGGGAAAACCTGGGCCGGACTCCACTTTAGTCCAATTCAAGTGAATGTATGCGAGGTATCACCTCGCCTCGCATACCGTCACACAATGTGCAGGATTACTGGAGGAGGGGTCCTGAACATAAGAGGTTTCAGCTTCAAGAAACAACCTATTTGCCAGATACACTTCATGTCTACCTGCAGCTTTAGAAGTGTTAATCTCTTTAATAAGCAGACCAGAGAGATATGCCTTCAATGCACCCCACACCAATAATGGCAGTGCCGTATTAATATTAATATCCAAGAAATAAGTAATGGCATCCTAGATGGACCTATGGGCAGGAAACAGAGAAAACCAAAAAGGGTTGAGTCTCAATCTATCCCCACTAAACACCTGGCTTATGGTAACAGATATTACTAGTGGAGAATGACACAGAGACTCCTCTCACCTTTATATCACTTTATATCAGTAGAAGTAATGCAAGGGAGGATTTCAGCAATACCCAAAGCTAGGTCTATATGAGAGTGATAATTGTGGGTTTTAGAGTGGCAAATATATTTAAGCTCAGTGGGGTTTGCAATACGCCAAAGATCGTAAAGGCCTAGTTCCCTATAAAAATTACCAAATGAGGTTAATATATCCCGAACTGAGGATTTAGAAGAAGGGAGCTTATCTAGGGCTATATCAAAGGCATTATTAAAGTGTCCCATAACCAATACAGGTAGAGGCATATGCTTAGATAAATATTTGGCAAGCAGCCAGAGCACTTCGGGTGAGTAGGAGTTAAATAAACATTTGCAATGACACAGCACACAACAAACAATTTACAGCATAGAAACATGTATCATCCCAGTTTATCCACTTCTACTTGTTTACAAGAGAAACTGGTGCTACTGCAGACCAGAATAGATACACCTTGTGCATGAGAGGAAAAAACTGAGTAATAGGCAGATTGAATACAAGGTTGTTCTAAAAACTTACTGGTCTCTGCAGTGGCATGTGTCTCTTAGAGACAAATTAAAGTGGGTTTAAAAGACATAATAATGTCAAACACAGACTGACACTTTAAGGAATTATGAGTACCTCCCACATTCCATGATATCAATCTGATTACATGACCTGTCATAAAAATAAATCAGTAAAATGAGGAGGAAATATATACATATACATATTTTTTATGACAACACCAACAATGACCAGATCAGACCATCATCTGTAATGTCCAATATAAAAATGTTTGTGAAAAAACAAAGTTAAACATAATGAACAATGTGCATCAAATAAATGGCAAAATAGCAGTTCCATAACAAATAATTAGTAATGCGTAACAAAGAAATAAACTTCAAAGGGAAAAAAAAATTAAAAAGTCCAAATGCGAAATTTTGAAAACGATGAAAGTCCAAGTGTAAGAATCCCAAACCACCTCAAAGACAAGTGTAGCAGTTCCCTTACGAAACAGTAATGATCTCCAAATGATCAACAGTGCAGAAATCTTCCAATTGGGGGGCCACGACTCAGGATTCCACTGACTCCATTGACTCTATAGTCCTTCACTGGTTATCCAAAGCCAGCATAAAAGTTACATAGGCAAAACACACCACACCAGGGATCAACAGTGGGTATATATTGGATGTCTGTTGAACCAGACGAAACAAGCATAGGGTGAGGTCAGTGGCATATGATGTTGTATACCTGCAGTTGATACCTGGTGTGGTGTGTTTTGCCTGTGTTACTCTGTAACTTTTGTGCGGGCTTTGGCATTGAGATATTTTGTTTTGTGCAACTTTTAGATTAATTAGATTTTATGTGTGACTATCTGAACCGCCAAATGGGTAACTCCACTTTCGTGCGGAAAAAATAACAAATAAAGAAAAAATAATATAGCATGTACAATTGTGCTACAAGTCATATTGTAATGGAGTGATATTAAAAATTACCTTTCCTTTTCAATCTGCAGCCGCTGTCTTTTTCTGAGAATGCATTGCAATATGGCTACCTGGAGGTGTTCTGTACACAGAATGTGTACTGACCACTCCCCAAAAACAGAATTTCCTGCTTGTGTGATTAGCTCACCAATATTCCCAGAAGTCTGCCTAAGGTACAAGTCTGATTCCAGGCATCCTCTGCAACAAAAATGTCATTTTTAGAGAGATACTTTTTTTTTTTTTTTTTTTTTTTTTTTAATTAGATTTTATTGAATATAAGTAGGAATGTACATGAATTTGTCATCGTATAACAAATAGCGGTTAAGTAAAACATTTATCACATATAAGAAAGATATAAGTTTTGTGTATTGAGATTTTACAGAGAGATCCATAAAGACAGAGAGAAAGGAAAACATAGTCTAATCGTCTGGATGGACCCCTGCAATAAGGGGGGGGAGGGTGGGGAGAGGGAGAAAGGGG
>BLSH010476022.1:172549-193663 GCA_018402905.1 Glandirana rugosa
AGGGGAGACCCACTAGATACATGTAACGTTCCTAATATTGTTGGAAACCACGTCAAAGGATTGAAAACAATAAGACTTTTTTAGCGAGACGCAAAGAGACACGGAGATATGACTCACCCAGATTACCTTCACCAAAGTATTAATTGACAGTCCACACGTCGACCTCTCGTGATTACTACTTTAGATGACCCGGACGTAGGGAAATCTGCACGAGGATAATTTTCATAGAGAGTCAGGACAAAAGAAGGCCAAGGCCGCGGCTTACCTGATCGTCGTGTGGCGAGGACGAGGGCGAGGTGCCGGCAGTTTAGACGAATATTTAGGCCGCCCTAGGGGGAGTCTCCGTGTTTTTGGTGTATCGGTTTTTGTGCCTCTGAGGGGGATCCCGCCGGATTTATAAGCAGATTTGACGGCCGTGGAGCGGGAGCAGGAGCGGTGTGCTGCTAGTCCATTCGGCGCCGGAACCGGAAGAAAACAGGACTGAGAGATACTTTTAATAGGAGCACGTCTAAAGGGATGCAGGCCCAGTAGATTTCATCATTAGTGCTCTCCAGCTGCACACCTGACAGTTAATTATGAAACCACTTCCATTAGACCCACTCAGTATAGAGGCACAGAGAAACGCAGAGCGATTTTTTCAGAATAACAAAAGTTAGGAAACTGCACCAAAGGTTGTTATAATCCTTGCAATGTACATAGATCACCCAGAGGGGAATGTTTTTTTCTCAACAAAAGTGGAGTTAAGCTTTAAAGGTTGGAAGTGCCTTTCATCTCTTCCAGGCTTAAGGTGTCCGGTATCTATAAATGTATTGAATCTTGAGCCTTTCATATAGGAGAACTGGTTCCCAATAATCAACATGTGATAAGTGGATTTCCCAACAATGTTTTGTTTTCTAATAGTAGTGTAACTATGAGTCACACATCCATGACAGTTCAAATAGGGAAAGGAAAGCAGATAGTTTTATATAGATGTGATAGCCCTTTCTGTCCTGTTTTCTTGGCCCAACAATACTCTTTAATCCACCCCCTCCCCCATTTTCCTTGTCCATGCCAATGCTGAGTGTTTGAGTGATTTTCAATTTTATGAGTTTTTATGATCTGTTTAACTATATTAGGCTTACCCAAATCTGAATTTAGTACCCATTCCTTTCATATTGGCAGGGCCACTGCTGCTGCAAGTGTGGGTTTTTCAGAGAATGAACTATGCTGTTTAGGTTGATAGGAATCTTCCCGTTATTCATTGTATTTATGATTCACCTTCTTTTTAAATCATACTGTAGATACATAGCCAATTCTGACTAGGATTATCGTTGATTCCATTATCCACTAGGCTGGTCATGTGCTGGAAGTTGCAATCATGCCAAAAACCTATGTAACCCTTATGAGGTAGCTAGAATTTGCTGACAGGGTATTAGGGGCATGCATTGATATCAACTCTTGAAATCAACTTTTTAGAATATTTTCAGTTACATAGGTATGCGTCGGGTTTTCTCATTCTAGTTTTCCATGTCAGGTGTAATGACCTGGGATGGTTCACAGTTGTCCTATCTTATTAATATGATGATCTGGCACAAACGCATACCCTCTTTACTAACATTATTATAGTTTGGTCTGAAATCGTTCCCCACCAAATTTGGGCTGATGGTATTCCTAGCCCTCTCCTTGAAAGCAGTAGGATGAAAGTTAATTCCAGGTTGTCAAAATTTGTTCATAGAATGGGAGACCAAGTGGTACACATCAAAGCATTGGAAGGTCATAATGTTAACCTTCTGAGGGCTGATGGAATCCACCTTGATGATATCGGCCTGGACTTTTTAAATCTAGGTTTAAGTTCTGGCATTGAACGGATGCTTTCATCGGCGAGGCGCTATGTCGGTTAATGACTGACATGTGGGTGGCAGATTGTCACTTCACCAGCTACTATTTATTGGGGTAATCACCTCAATGGTTGTTAGATAGTGCCTGTCGTGATCTGATTGTTAGGATCTGTTATGCTATGCTGATGTTAGGCAATGTTATGATAATTGGTACTCACAGCTCCAGTGTGACTGGCACATTTGTTTTCGGGAACCGTTATGTTCATGTTGGAGTTATTCATTGACAATCTGATTGATAAATAAAGCTGTGGCCTTGCCCTTTCATTCAGCATCACTTTCTGTGCTTTATTAAGGTGCAAGGTACATTATAAGATATGGAGGCATTATGCCTATGCTTCTTATCATTCATGATGATGCACTTTTAAATTTAAGAGTTTAATATTTTGATTAATACAAATATGGTCATTATACTGTAAATGTGAAGGCATTTACACAGTCTTGTTCACTTTATTCTTACAACATATTCTGCTATTAGGCATGCAATGCTGATCTTTCAGTCTTTTTACCGGTCTGGATCCTGTACTGGTCTGTCTTGGTCAGAAAGGGAGAAGGGATGTCTCTGGAAATTACAGTTTTTGCATCTGCTGACATTTGTTTCTTTTATTTGTATTATTAGCCTACTGACAGTTTTTTTTTTAATCCACTTGTAGCTACAAAAATGACATAGAATCATCCAATCCTCAAATTTCTAAACTAGAATTTACTAAAAAATCTTTAAGACTGGTCAATAAAGACAGAACAAAAGCCAAGAATGCTCATTTTTTTTATAGTAAGGAAATATATGACTGCATTTTTAATGCCTCTTGATAAAGTTTAGCACTGCAAGTTCTAGTATTTTCTGCTATATCGAACAACAAAGCAGAAGAGTGAACTATTTATTCCCTTGAGATGCTTACTCAGCACCACAGCTAGTAAAGTCTGAAATAGCTGGCTGGACCTCTGGGCCCATAACCATAAGAAGTGTATGACACATCAGCATCAGTGGTGCCAAGTTACACCGCTATTTTTCCTATTACACAAAACAAACACAATCAGAATCTTTCTAGACACAACAGCAATAAAGCTCCACGTATTTCTTTCTTTTTTTTTTAAGTGTCAAATTATGTCAGTTTATATGACTCTGTGTGAAAGAGCTTCCCCGTAATGAAAGATTTTTTTTTTCCTAGCAATTATCTCCCAGAAGGACAACAACCCGTGAAAATATCTTGGCCTTCATATGAAGTTGCTCTCGATCGATGATTTGTAAATCAATGTTTCTGGGGCTATCATTTAGCAGTTTGACATTATGAAATATTGACTCTGTCTGAGATGTTACAACCTTGTATACTAATACGCTATGTGAAAAACTAAAACACCAAAAAAAAGGCAAAAAAGTCTGTTTCCATAATATGCAGACATTAAGTCTGTAAAATAAACTGCCATGTAATATTTCCTAGGATGAGAAAACTAATAACAGGTACCTTAGTTTAATGCCACTTTAACTAGAGAAAGCACAAGTGTACAATAAAACTGGATCAGATATTGCTGTGTCATATACTGCATCAAATGGTGTCTACCTTTATCTGACTTCCCATCTCCCTGCGGAAGCATTCATTGCCAGTGTTAGAGGATTTTGAAAAGTTGAAATGAAAATGGCACTTTTAAGGAATTGAAAAGGGTTAGTAAAATTGAGAATATCTTCCGTATTAATGGATTTTTATTTTCTTTTTAATACTTCTTTGCTGGTGATCATTCAATAATGATTTCTATTGCTACCCTACTCAATAGCATGTCTAGGGTTTCTAAAAATAGCAAAGGTGGGGGAGCATATTTGTTCTTGGATTTAATGAGAGATCCTGCAGCAGGAGACGTATGTTTTTGTAAGCAATTGACAACTAACCTCTTTACCTTTCCAAAGACTAGATGGGAATTAGTTCATTTTCAGGTTCAAGCATCATCTTCAGGAACTGTTTTAGTGTTGACAGATATAGCTTTGGAAAAAAAAAATCAATTGCACACTAGCTAGAATGTACATTGCAACTCTAGCCCAGATGCTGCAAAATGTTGACTGTAAATAACAATATAGGCATAAGTTTTACAACATGGATGTGAAAGCTCCTTCTGTGTGAACATTTCAAAGCAGGTGTGTGGTTCAGGTTTTCTCTGTTGCCACAGTAACAACATAGATAAAAGATACTTTATTCCTTGGCTTTTACAGATAGGTGGACTTCTTAATTGTGTTGTGCTGGCTGCAGAAACCACAGTACCATTATTACACAGTATTTCAATCCAGAGTCTCTTTGCCCTCTGCCATAACAGTTTTTCGCACTTGTTCATGACAATACATGTGAAATGAGACATTGTCCATTACCTTTGTAGAGTTCTTTTTGTCATGGTGACATGTTCAAAGCTAGGTAGACAGAAAGGCTCCTCTAAGTGTAATATGTAAAATTTATTTGGTGCACATACGGTTAAAAACACTTACAGAGTGTCTGGTCATTTAGGCATATAAGTATTATGTAGTGAAGTCATGTTCTTCCATCATACATGTGAAGCAGTCACCCTTACTGTCCTACATCCATGTTTCCAAACGTATCTATTGCTTCTGTCTTACTCCTTGGGCAGACTGTAGGACAGCACTTTGAAGAACAAAGTTATGTTGGGTTTGTCATGGGAAAGTCCAAACTAGTCCCACGTCCAGCTCACACTGTTAGAGCTTTGTGCTGCTGTCTTAACAGTGGAAATGGCAGACTTGATTGTTGCTGAACTAGACTTCGAGATCCATGCAGTGAAGTTTTACATGGATAGCAAGATTGTGTTAGGATATATTCACAATGCTTCAAGAAGATTCTAAATGTACCTGTCAAACAGAGTGACACGCATCAGAAAGTCCACTCGCCCAGAACAGGGGCACTACATCAGTACAGATAAAAAACCAGCTGATCATGGGACTAGACCTGCACTAGCGGGTGTCCTCAAGCACACTAATTGGTTCTCAGGTCCATCTTTTCTGAGACCTTTGAACTTGTAGAACCAGACAATGACAAAGAGGTATGGGCACAAGTTACAGCCTCCAGTACCATAACTACTAGAGGCAATCTTGGCATTCACAGGTTTGAAAGATTCTCCAGTGGAAGTCACTCATCCGAGCAATAAGAAAGCTTATTCACCTAGCCAAATCCTTCTGCAGAGCTACAAACACAAATGTTATAGCAATCATCTTGCACAAGCCAAAATCATCATCATCAGATGTGTTCAACAAGAAGTTTTCAAAGAAAAAAGGAGAAGAGATCTCCAAACACAGCCCGCTCAAAAAACTGAGCACTATATTTGATGAAGATAGAGTGATAAGAATTGGAGGTCGCTTGTCAGCAGTTGATATGACTGTCGAAGAGAAACATCCCTTTATCATGCCCAAGATTCATCACGTTTCATTTCTGTCAGTAAGACACTATCATGAGCAAGTTGCACATCAGGGTCGCCACTTCACTGAGGGAGCAGTTCGGTCAGCTAGACTATGTATCATAGGAAGTAAAAGACTAGTCTCAGAGGTAATCCACAAATGTGTAATCTGCAGGAAAATTAGAAGGAAACTTGAAGAGCAAAAGATGTCAGACTTACAGTACTTGCAGATAGACTTGCTTCAGACCCGCCATTCACTCATGTTGGCCTAGATGTTTTTGCATACCTCCCAACAGTTCCAGTTTGGACAGGACTTTCCCGCATTTACACCTCTGTCCCGCTATCCCGCAGTGCAGGCGCTTTGTTCCGCATAATTCTGTTGCTTATATGTCAACTTCTGGCTAAGTAGGACCTGCAGCAGTATGAATATCCATCACATCCAGGGGTTGTTGAGCAAGCCAGCTTGTCAGAGAACCCCTGTTGCTGGCTCCTGAGTCTGTACGTGCGCATGGAGGGTGTGCACGTGCCTGTGCACACGTGAGCATGCCGGTGCGCATGTGCACGTGCATGTGTGCCGGCATTGGCGCCAAACGGCCTATTTAAGCGGACAGCACCCTGCAACCAGTGCTGTCCGTTCTACAATCTTTGAGTGTTCCTAAGTGACCTGTTTCCTGAGTATCTGTTCCTGTGACCCGACTTGTTTTTAACCTTGTTTGATCTCTGTCTGCACCGACCCCCAGCTTGCCAACGAAAACTCTTCTGCCTGATCCCTGTGTACCTTTGCTACCAACCCGTTGATAACCCTGCCTGCACCTGATGACTCTTCTGCCTGCACCTTCTGTACCACATTGCCAGCTAGTTGCCGACCCAGCCTGCATCACCACTCTGCTACCTGCACGAGCCATTACCGGAACTTTCACACCAACACCAGTGATCCAGTCCAGCCCCTGTGCTCCCGAACTCTCTGTCTGCTCTATTGGGGTTCTCGAACCAGGGCCCTAAGAGTGGTTGCTTCCTGCATAAGACAGACTCCACCACCAGGTGCGTGACACAGCTGGATGTGCACTATGCAGCCCCGAAGAGAGACGTCACCTGTCAAATTCAACCTGTGATGTCGTGTCTTTCATTACACTGGTTGTTTTACAGAGGGGTGGGTCTGGAAAGCAGTCCCGCCCATAGCCGACATTATAGCTTTAATTTGACATGTGAAGTCTCTCTTCCGGGCTGCACAGTCAGGTCCGGACTGGCCTACTGGGATACTGGGAAATTTCCCATTAGGCCACCTGCCCTGGGGCCCATTTGAGCTGTGTCTGCATGGTTCCCCTTCTTCCCTCTCTCCTCCTCTTATGTGTGACACACAGCATGCATCTCCCACTGTGCTTCACGGAGCAGGGTCTGTGTTCGGCAGCACTGTTAGAAGGTCCCGCCTCAGCTAGTGTAATAGTATAGATGGAACACTGATTGAATCAGAGTTCTGCCTATTACACAAGCCAGTCTAGAAGGCGGGACCTAGTGCCACCGAACACAGACCCAGCTCTGTGACACACATCAGGAGATGCGCGCTGTGTGTGTGATCAAAGGCAATGGGGAGTCTGTATTGATGGGCACAGCATGGATATATTGATGGGCACAGTGTGCATATATTGATGGGCACAGCGCGGACATATTGATGGGCATAGCGTGGCTATATTGATGAGCAAAGCGTGGATATATTGATGGGCACAGTGAGGCTATAATGATGCATAGCTCCCAACTGTCCCTGATTTGGAACAAGGTCCCTCTGTCCCTCTTTCATCCTCATTTGTCCCTCATTTTGGTCTGATCTATATAGTTGTATATAAACTGCTCTTTTTATCTTTCAATAAGTGTTTCCCACTGCTAAACCTTTCATCCAAATTCTAAATTGCTGCATTTGTAAACACCAAAAGCCAATATAAAGGAATAGTTGTGGTAAAAAAAACACTTGCGGATTTAACTAATCATTTTTTGTATAATTCTTCTTTAAGGGGGCGTGACAGGGGGCGTGCCCTATGCCTACATACATTTGCTAATAGGTGCCCCTCGTTTCCATCTCAAAAAGTTGGGAGGTATGGTTTTTGGTTCCTGGAACATCTTCTTTCACTGGACCAGAGGAAGCAGTGCAGAAAGTAAACATTGGGCTGTTCTGTTCTCTTGCATGAGTACTAGAGCTGTACGCATTGAAGTGATTGAGTCTTTGTCTACCTCAAGCTTTATCAATGCTTTGGGAAGATTTTTCTCTATCCGAGGACCTGTGAAGCAACTTCGCTCAGATCGTGGCACAAACTTTATTGAGGCCTGTAAGGAGTTGAAGATCATTACAGAAGACACTGAGACAAGTGCTTATCTTCAAGATCAAAGATGCACTTGGACCTTCAATCCTTCTCATGCGTCACATATGGGAGGAGCTTGGGAGAGGATGATTGGAGTGGCTCGTCGCATTCTGGATGCCATGTTTCTGAAGGTTGGCTCTACTCGCCTTACACATGAAGTTCTCACCACACTTATGGCTGAAGTCATGGCCATCATGAACGCTCAACCTTTAGTTCCATTGTCAACAGATCCAGAAATGCCAGCAGTCTTGACACCTGCAATGCTTTTGACTCAGAAGACTGAAACAGTGTAAGCTCCCACAGGAAACTTTGGTCTCAAAGACCTATACACCAAGCAATGGATGCAAGTTCAGAGTCTTGCAGACATCTTCTGGAAAAGATGGAAACAAGAGTACCTGGTGACACTCCAGTCACACAAAAGATGGCAAGTTGACAAGCCCAACCTGCAAGTCGGAGATGTCATTCAAATGAAAGACGCTCAGGTTCACAGGAATGAATGGCCAGTTGGACTCATTGTTGAGACTGTACCCAGTAATGACAGTAAGGTTAGAAAGGTTGAAGTTAAGGTCATGAGACAGGACATCCCTAAAATATACCATAGACCTATCTCTTAAGTTGTTTTACTTCTTAAAAAAGAAATGTAGTGGTATAATGTTTATTATGCCAGATGGGGAGTTTTCTGATCATTATACAATATATACTGTATTCATTATCTTACTGTTGCTTTAAACTGGCATCCATTACTGGCAGGAAATGTAGTGTATTACTCCCACTTCCTGTCCAGCAGCCATTTGCTGATCATTCTACAGTGAAGAAAGCGTGATGTGAATACCTTCATTGTTTCTTAATACAGGCCTTGGAAGCATAAGTCTGTAAGTAGGCTAGTCTTTAGTATTCAATTAAGTAGTAGTGCATTTTTATGTGTGTTTGGTAGTACTTTTCTGTCAGGGATTTCTTTCAGCTAGGCCACATGTTATGTTAGCTAGTGCCTTAATAGTAATGTAGCATGTCTGTCACTATTTGCATTTGTACTGTAATGTTAAATGCTGATGCATATTTTATAATTGTGTTTTGCAGTTTTACAAAATTCAAATTTAAAGAACTGAAACTTCAACATAAATCTAATCTCAGTAAAGATTACAACTGTTAACCCTTAAGCCTTAGTCTTAAATGAGAACTTGTTTGCTGTCTGCCAAATTTTGCACTACAAACACATTGTGAGGGCAGAACAATAAGAATAACTTCAGCCTAGTGTTCCCACCTGTATGTGTTACTGAATGTCAGGTATACTTTATTCATCAAATGGTAATGTAATTGTCCAAATCATTACTGCCTGCTCTCTTCAAAATGTAAGCAATGGTATGTGAAAGGATTTTAACCTTTAATGAGCGCAAGGATTCATTAAAAATGAATGGAAAGCTATTGCTTTCACATTCCTACTGTCATTTATTTTAAGGTAGCCTAGTAAATAAACATCCATGTGTAGGAGCTTCCCTGGAAATTTGAGGCAATTTAGGCTGTGTGGATGAATAACTGTTACAAACTGTCATGTTCTATAAACATCAGGGTTTTGGACTGATGACTGTCAGAATGCTAACTAAAATGACTTTATCATGGAAGAATATAAAAAGTATTCTGGGTAAAAATGTAAAGCTTTCAAAATTTTAATTGATTTAGATTAAGTAACCCCATTTTTGTTGAGAAAAACTTTCCCCTCTGGGTGTTCAATGTACACTGCAAGGATTTTAACCACTTGCCTACTGTGAACTTTCTCCACTTCCTGCCAGGCCAAATTTCAGCTTTCAACGCATATGTACTTTGAATGACAACTGCACACTGTACTCATATGAATTTTTTATCATTTTTTTCATACAAATAACGTTTTCTGGATCTTTATTTTTTGCTAAACAAACAAAAAGACCAAAAATTTTAAAAATTTTTCTCAGTTTCTTTAATAAAATGTTGCAAACAGGTAAATGTTTTCTTCTTCACTGATGGGCACTGATAGGCAACGCTGATGGGCACTAATAGCCTGCACTGATGAGGCAGCACTGATAGGCAGCACTTATGGGCACTGATAGGCTGCACTGATGGGCATTGATGAGGCAGAACTGCTAAGCCTGAACTGACATGTCGCACTGATAATCACTGATAGGCGTCACTGATGGGCACTAATTGGCAGCACTGAAGAGCGCTGATTAGTGGCACTGATAGGGGGCATTGATAGGTGACACTAATGAGTACTGATAGGCAGCACTGATGAGGTGGCAATGATAGGTGGCACTGATTGGCAGCACTGATGGACACTAATGGGGCTGCACTGATCATCAGGACACTTATGGTCAGTGCCCTGATTATCAGTGTAGATGTCTCTTGTCACACTGCCGGCTCTCCTCACGCTATGACAGCATGAGGAAAGGAATACCGATAATCGGCAAGTGTGTTTACATAGTGATCAGCGTTGACTGGACATAGCTGATCACATGGTAAAGAGCCAGTATTGATCAACTGGGGGGGGGCGTGATTCTGGGAGGGTGTCATTAGACTTCCTCCCATAACTGGAAGACCGAGTGGCCGGCAGGTGGTTAACACACTTTGTTGCAGATTACTACCTTTTGTTATTCTGAAGAAATACCTGCGTGCTTGTATCCATGTGCAGAGTGAATCTGTTTGGAAGTGGTTTTACAATTATCAGGCAGCTGCTAAATTTGCAGTGTATCTCACCAAAATGCAGGGGATGTCAAAAATCCTAGTGCAGACCTCTGGGAAAACCAGTGGGCCAATCATACAAGCAGGAAATTACATTTCTGGGGGGGCGCAATCTGTACATCATCTGTGTACAGAACGCTTCCAGGTTGCCATGTTGCTTTGCATTTTACAGAAAATTAAAGGGCTGCAGATTGAAAAGGAAAGGTATTTTTTTATTAACATTCAATTACAATATGACTTGTGTAGCAAGAGTACAGTTGTATGCAAAAGTTTAGGAACCCCTGACAATTTCCATGATTGTCATTTATAAATATTTGGGTGTTTGGATCAGCAATTTAATTTTGATCTATCAAATAACTGAAGGACACAGTAATATGTCAGTAGTGAAATTAGGTTTATTGGATTAACAGAAAATGCGTAAGATGCATCAAAACGAAATTAGACAGGTGCATAAATTTGGGCACCCCAACAGAAAAATCACATCGATATTTAGTAGAGCCTCCTTCAGCAGAAATAACAGCCTCTAGACACTTCCTATAGCCTGTAATGAGTGTCTGGATTCTGGATGAATGTATTTTGGACCATTCCTCCTTACAAAACATCTCCAGTTCAGTTAGGTTTGATGGTTGCTGAGCATGGACAGCCTGCTTCAAATCACCCCACAGATGTTCAATGATATTCAGGTCTGGGGACTGGGATGGCCATTCCAGAACATTGCACTTGTTCCTCTGCATAGATGCCTGAGTAGATTTTGAGCAGTGTTTTGGGTCGTTGTCTTATTGAAATATCCAGCACCGGGGTAACTTCAACTTTGTGACTGATTCCTCAACATTATTCTCAAGAATCTGCTGATATTGAGTGAAATCCATGTGACCCTCAACTTTAACCAGATTCCCAGTACCAGCACTGGCCACACAGCCCCACAGCGTGATGGAACCTCCAAATTTTACTGTGGGTAGCAAGTGTCTTTCTTGGAACGCTGTGTTATTTTGCCGCCATGCATAATGCCCCTTGTTATGACCAAAATTAAGCTGGCTTGTCCAAATGTTTTGCATTCCTCAAGTGACTCCGTTTGTGACGTGTTTGCAGAAAAGGCTTCTTTCGCATCACTCTCCCATACAGCTTCTCCCTGTGCAAAGTGCGCTGAATTTATGAACGATGCACAGTGACACCATCTGCAGCAAGCTGATGTTGTAGGTCTTTGGAGGTGGTCTGTGGGCTGTTTTTGACCATTCTCACCATCCTTCGCCTTTGCCTCTCCAATATTTTATGTGGCCTGCCACTTCTGGCCTTAACAAGAACTGTGCCTGTGGTCTTTCATTTCCTCACTATGTTCCTCACAGTGGACACTGACAGCTTATATCTCTGCAATAACTTTTTGTAGCCTTCCCCTAAACCATAATGTAGAACAATCGTTGTTTTCAGGTCATTTGAGAGTTGTTTTGAGGCCCCTATGTTGCCAGAGGAGAGTCAAAGAGAACAACAACTTGCAATTGGCCACCTTAAATACATTTTCTCATGATTGGATGCACCTGTCTATGGAGTTCAAGGCTTGCTGAGCTCACCAAACCAATTGTGTGTTCCGATTAATCAGTGCTAAGTAGTTACATGTATTCAAATCAACAAAATCACAAGGGTGCCCAAATTTATGCACCTGTCTAATTTCGTTTTGATGCATATTGCACATTTTCTGTTAATCCAATAAACCTCATTTCACTACTGAAATATTACTGTGTTCTTCAGTTATTTGATAGATCAAAATAAAATTGCTGATCCAAACACAAGTATTTATAAATGACAATCATGGAAATTGTCAGGTGTTCCTAAACTTTTGCATACAAATGTATATGCTATATTATTATTTTTTTTATTTGCTATTTTCTTTCCCTTGAAAGTGGAGTTACCCTTTAAATATTTAAAGGTTAGTATTGCTAAATATAGTAGATAATTGACATATTTATTTAAATAATCAACATTAACAATGTGCTAGACCATTAGTAGTGTCAAGAAAGGCACAGTACAGGTATTTACAGCATTTGAAATGAACAGTAGCACAAATTCACATCAGCCAAATAGTAGGAACATACAGAAGGCCAACAGTGCAGCATGATGACTAAGTGGTAATGCACAATTCCAGTCTAGGCCAAGCACAATAAAAAGGATTCCTCTTTTAATAGCCTGAGCTCTTTCTGCTCTGGACAATATATATGTGGTGATGGACATGGACTCCATGCCCCCAATGACGTCAAATCTGACAAAATGCGTAGGGTGGAGTTCATATCTGTGATACCACGCAAGCGGACCAGTTCCCAGGAACCGATGAATTTTACATGCTGGATTTTATCTGGATTTCTGAAAGTTCTTAGCAGCACTTCTTTTTAATAAAGCATCACACAGTTTTACACTATGTGGGCAATTTCTGTCTTCCCTATGGGTTGTGATTTGGGGCGATCTGTACTGTCAGCCATGACACTATCCCCTTCAGCCTATCAGATCTTCTGTGTATTACCCACGTCTATCTAGACTCTTATAATTTGGCGTCTAGAGTTCTGGTGTTATGTACCTGGTGGTAGAGTCTGGCTTAAGCAGTGGGCAACCTTTCTTACTACCCTGATTCGGGAACCCTTGGTAGAGTAGAAAGGTGGTTCGGGAGTGCAGGATGGCACGAGGGCTGGACTGGGTCACAGATGGTAGGTGAAGGTCCACTGAAGAACTCGTGCAGGTAGGAGAGTAGTTATGCAGGCAGGGTCGGTAACAGGCTGGCAATACAGTACAGAAGGAGCAGGCAGGTGGATGGCCAGGTACAGGCAGGGTTGGCAACAGGCGGGCAGCAGAAGTACACAGGGGTCAGGCAGAGACAAAGTCATAGGCAAGCGATGCAGGCAGAAGCAGAGTCAGGGGAAAGCCGGGGTCACAGGTAACAGGAAGCTCACTAAACAGATCACAGGGGTCACAGGTAACAAGAACACTTTTCTCCGAGTTCACTGACAGACGCAGCTCTTCTTGACATGTGGTTTATGCTTGTCCTATTAGGAGTTAACTAGGCAGGGAAAGAAAGCAAGCTGGCCCCTCCCACTGGGCTGTCCTCTCTTCCCAAATAAACCCCCTACCCTGCTTAACTCATCAGTTCGTAACAAGCCGCACCGAAACAGAGCACAGAGGGGTGGGTGCTGCGTCTGTCAGTGAACTCGGAGAAAAGGATTTTACGGTAAGTTTTAATAAAATCCCATTTTCTCCTACGTTCACTGACAGACGCAGCTCTTCATGACATGTGGGGATGTCCCAGAGCTGTGTCAAAAAGAGGGGTGGGTAAACGATAACAACTGTACCCAACAGAAACCTCTAAAAAGGTGCCAGACGCGCCTACACCGCTGCCTGTAAAACTTTACGGCCAAACGCAGCTTCCGAGGATGCAGACACATCAATCTTATAAAACTTAGTGAAAGTGTGTATCGAGGCCTAAGTAGCCGCCTTGCACACCTGTGACATCGAAGCCTGGTGGTGGAAAGCCCAGGAAGTGCTAACAGCCCTGGTAGAATAAGCCGTGACTGGAAAAGGGAGTACCTTGCCCCGAACAGAATATGCATGGGTCATGGTCTGTCTGATCCAACGGGAAACAGTAGCCGATGAGGCCGCCAAACCCTTGCGCGGACCATCCGTCAGTACAAAGAATCAGACTTCCGGAAGGAAGCTATAGTATTCAGATACACTCGCAAGGCCCTTACGACGTCCAAGGAATGCAACTCAAATTCCCTAGAATGCGAGGGACTCAGGCACAACGAAGGAAGAACAATATCTTCATTAATGTGAAAAGAGGAAACCACCTTTCGGAAGAAACGATGGTGGTGGGCGCAAGACCGCCTTGTCCTTGTGCAGGGCCAGATAGGGAGACTTGCAAGATAGTGCAGCCAACTCAGACACCCGTCTAGCGGATGTGATGGCTACCGAGAAAGCCACCTTCTGCGACAGCAGTTGTAATGGAATCTCCCTGATCTTCTCATATGGCGGTTTCTGAAGCACAGAAAGCACCAAATTCAAATCCCATGGTGCCATCGGGGACCGCACCTGAGGCGCCACATGGCGCACACCTTGTACAAAGGTACGAATCAACGAATGTGATGCCAGAGGCCTCTGAAAGAGAATCGCCAGAGCCAAAATCTGGCCCTTGAGAGTACTCAAGGCCAGCTTCTTGTTCAGGTCCTGCTCTAAAAAGGTCAGGACCCTGGACACCACGTAAGAGCGAGGGTTGTAACCCTCCGCCTCACCCCAAGCTATGTAAGCCTTCCAGGTGCGGTGATAAATCTTGCGAGAAGTACACTTGCGTGCTCTGAGCATGGTAGGGATCACAGAGTCAGCGACACCCCTGTCCCTCAGCACCTGGGACTCAATAGCCAGGCCATCAAAGCCAGTGAGGGTAAAGCAGGGTGCAAGATGGGCCCCTGAGACAGTAGATTGTCTCGCAGCAGGAGCCGCCAGGGAACATCCGCCACCATTTGTACCACGCCGGCATACCACGGATGCCAAAGCCAATCCGGAGCCACCAGGATCATTGGAATTCCCTCCGCTTCCACCCTGTGTAGCAACCGCGGAAGAAGCTTGATTGGAGGGAAGGCGTACAGTAGATGATACCGGCCCCAAGGGGCCACGAGAGCGTCCGTGGCGACCGCCAACGGATCTCTCGTCCTGCACACAATGGTCTTCACTTTGTGATTGAACCGAGACGCCAGGAAATCCACATCTGGCATCCCCCACTTGTGGCAAATCTGGCTCAACACCTCTGAATGGAGAGACTACTCTCCCTGATCCAGCGTCTGGCGACTGAGAAAGTCCGCCTGCCAATTTTCTACGCCTGGAATGTAAATGGCGGAGATTGCTGGAACGTGAAGTTCTGCCCATGCAGGATCAGAGCTGCTTCCGCCGCAGCTGCTGAACTCCTCGTTCCACCCTGATGGTTCACATATGCCACTGCTGTGGCATTGTCTGACTGAACCCGAATCGGGCGACCTCGTAACTTCACCGTCCAGTGAGATAGGCATCGCCTGATCACCCTTAGCTCCAGCACATTGATCGGGAGGCGTGCTTCCTGCGCACACCAACGGCCCTGGGCAGACAGCTGCCCCAGGACCCCAGCCTGACAGGCTGGCGTCCGTCGTGATTATCACCCAGTGAAGGGGCAGGAATGACTTCCCCCGAGTCAGTGCCGGGTCCCGAAGCCACCAGGCCAGAGAGCCCCTGGCCTGAGGGTTCAAGCGGATCAGGAGATCCAAGGACCGTGGAGACCTGTCCCAACGAGACAGAATCGATCGCTGGATAAGTCGAGTGTGGCTCTGGGCGTAAGGTACCGCCTCAAAGGTTAAGACCATGAGCCCCAGCACCCGCATACAGAACCGTAATGATGACTGCCGGTGTGACAGTAAGGTTCACACCGCCATCTGCAGCGACAGCAACTTGGCTGGAGGTAAGAACACCTTCGTCTGCTCTGTGTCCAGAATCAGACCCAGGTACTCCAGGCGACAGGACGGAGACACCGTTGACTTTTGCAGGTTGATCAAACAGCCGAAGTCCTGCAACGAAGCCATGGTGATCCTCACATCCTCCTTCAGAGCCGAGGCGGACTCCGCTCTCAGGAGCAGGTCGTCGAGGTAAGCTACTACAGCAATGCCTCTCTGCCACAGTAACGCCAGTACTGGGGCCACCAGCTTGGTGAAAACCCGAGGAGCTGAAGCCAGACCGAAAGGGAGTGCCACGGATTGGTAATGGAGGTCCCCCACCGCAAAGCGAAGAAAACTCTGATGCCGTGGACAAATGGGAACATGGAGATACGTGTCTCTGATATCCAGAGACGCCAGGAAGTCACCCTGATGGAGGGCGGCCACAACCGAGCAAATTGATTCCATCCGGAATTTCCGCGATTTTACATAGCGGTTCAGGGCCTTCAGGTCCAGAACTGGCCGGACCCCCCCCTCCTTTTTTGGAGACCACAAACAGGTTTGAGTAAAAACCTTGAAACCTCTCCACTGGAGATACTGGCACAATCACCCCCTGGTCAGAGAGCGCTTGAATGGCCCCGAAGAGGGCCTCCCGACGCCCCTGCAGGAGTCTCAGTCTCAAGTTCAATGGGAAGAACCTGTCTGGGGGTAGACTGCTGAACTCTATCCTGTACCCGGTGGACACCACTTCCTGAACCCACCGGTCGGAAATGCGGGCAGTCCACCGGTCTGAGAACCCCAGAAGACGAGCGGGGGCGCGAAAAAAACCTCTTCTGACCCAAGGAAACAGGCCCCTGTCTACGGCGAAACTCTCGCCTCCGGGGCTCTGGAAGGAAAATGCTCTTCCCACCAGTGAAATCTTTGATGATTTCATCCAGTTGTGGTCCGAAAAGACGGCCACCTTGAAAGGCCTTTTTTGGACGCGTGGTCACCCGACGATGAGCGTAACCAAAGGACTCGTCTGAGAATGACGGCAACCACAGCCATTAGGGAGCAGATCCAGGGCTGCATCACAGAGGTACTTGATACCTTGAAACAAAAACTCAGCCCGCTGCGGCGCATCCATCAGGCGACCGCAGTCCAGATCATTCTGAAGCTCCGCCATACGCTCAGATAAGTATTGCGCTGCTATGGCTGACGCCAGGGCCAGTCTCAGAGCTGAGCCTGCTAACAGAAAGAGTGCTTTTGACACTGCCTCTTTGCGCCTGTCGGCCGGGTCCTTAAAAGAAGGGGACCCTTCCAGGGGAATGGTCGTCGCCTTATTCAGACGAGCTATCGGGGGGTCCACCGCAGGGGACGCCCACTTCTTCAGAAAGCTATCCTCAAACGGATAACAGATGGCAAAGCGTTTTGACAGTGAGAAGGAATGCTGCTGATGCTGCCATTCATGATAGATCAGATGATCAAAGAACTGATCATAGGGGTAAGCCCTAGGGGCCCTAGGGGGCCTGGCAGACCCGCAAACATATGCAGACGTCTGCGACTCGCCGCTTGGTCCAGTCACAGCGTAGTGTGAATCCCAGAGATAATGGCGGACACCAGCGCTTTTTTGAGCGGGGGCCTCCTGGTCCCTGTTGGCATGTTTTCACAGGGGGTCAAATGTGTTTTTTTTTTCTAGTACAATGGGCTGTTCTGGGGTCAGGGCAGCAGGTATGCTCCTCCTTCTGTTCTTGGGCTCCACTACATGGTTCACCCTGGAACAGACGTGAGTCTGACGGTTTGGCAGATGTTACTTGGTCATATTTGGGGCATGGGTGCTGGTTTACTAACTCCCATCCCCCCGGATATGGAGGGGATTGGCGGTGATTTGCCATCTACCCTCTCCTCTTTGCTCTTTAAAATCTGTACTCTTTTTTCCCAACTTTTCCTTCCTTTCCCTCCATTTTTTCTATCCTCAGGCACCAGGGATGCACCTTCTTGATGGGCATTAGGAGTTCCAGAATAAGTTCCTTAAAGGACTGGTAGTCGCCTTCTTCTCCTCTCAAGGTCGGGTGAGTTTTTCCTCAGTGTTGCTTATTATCCTTAAATGCCAATATGTCCTCCTCTCCTAATCCAGTAGGAATATTGACATTAGCGTCTCATAATGTCCAGGGTTTGAACTCCTCCTTAAAACGCTGGAAGTACTTCCAGGCTGCTCATTCTCAACACCTGGAGGTCCTTCTCCTTCCGGAGACCCACTTCCCCATTCAATTTAACCCTAAATTTGTGCACGCCAGATTCCCCCAATTCTTCCTGGTGAACAAGCCGGACAAGACGAGAGGTGTAGGAATATTTTTTGCTAAAGGGGCTGGGTTCCAATCTCATGGGGAAATTAGGGACCCTGAAGGCAGATATATCCTTTTGGCTGGGGAACTTAGGGGTCACACATATACTTTTGTCTCTTATTATGCCCAGAACCAGGGACAGGTGCAATTTATCCGTTCCATGTTCGACTCCCTTTCCCCCCCCCCATTTCAAGGGGACTGTGATTCTTGGAGGGGACTCCAACACAGCTCTTGACCACATGATGGACAAATCAGGGTCCGACCGCGTCCGCCTCCTTCAACGTCCGAAGAGGAGCTTGAAGATTGCCAAGCTCCTCTACTCATTAGGACTAGTAGATGTCTGGCGGGAATTCAACCCCAAACAAAGGATTATACCCATTTCTCTGCCCCTCATAGGTCCCTAGCTAGGATTGATCATATATTCCTAGGTGCCCCCTCTATCCCCTTGGTCTCCAAATCATTTATAAGGGACTCACCTCTCTCAGAACACTCGATGGTTCTTTTACATCTCGGTACACAGTCAGATCCTGGGGCAAGACCCCAATGGAGACTCAAGGAATCAATTCTGAATAACCCGGTCCACTGCACATTACTGGGGGAGGATCTTAAAGAGTACTTTAGCCTCAATTCGGGTACAGAAGTCTCCTTTATGACTCTCTGGGCGGCCCACAAAGCAGTAATTAGGGGTAAGATCATTCTCCGCTCGGCTAAACTCAAAAAAGAGAGAAGGATTGAACTAGTCAAGCTGGAGCAGGACTTCCACAAACTCGCTAAGGCTCATAAGAAGAACCTCTCCCCCCAGTCTCGAGTCCAGCTGGAAGCAGCAAGGGCAGCCCTAAATCTCACTCTTACCACCCAAGCAGAGAAACAGAATCATTGGACAATGCCCAGTTTTATCTTCAAAAAGACCATATAGCCCCCAAACTAGCAGCTAAAATTTCCCCGAAGTTTCATTCTTTTTCTTTTCCTAAAGTGAAAGACCCTTCAGGGGCTCTTACACAAAACCCCCATAGAATCATGGCAACGTTCCATGACTTTTACGCCAAGCTCTATAAGTCGGAGCTCACCGACCCCTCAACATCCACCCTCCAGTTTCTGGACAGCATCCCCCTACCTACATTGGACAGGGAACATAGTCTCTCATTAGAAAATCCAATATCAGAGACTGAAATAATAATATTATTATAATTAAATGCCTCAAAAAGGGCTCGGCCCCAGGTCCTGATGGGCTATCTATGGGATACTATAAACAATTCGAGTCTATTTTGGCCCCTCATTTAGCAAACTTCTTTAATTCTCTTCAAGGAGGAACAATAGTTAGTGAAGGTATTAACACGGCCAATATTTCAGTCAGTCTGAAACCTGGCAAGGATCCCTCAGAAGTAAGTAATTACAGACCCATCTCCCTGATTAACAATGACTTAAAAATCCTAACCAAAATTTTGGCCAATAGATTGTCCGCCTTTATAGGGAAGTACATCCATAGGGACCAGGTGGGCTTCTTCCCTGGGAGGCAGGGACCCGATCAGATTCGTAGGGCTATGGACCTCATTTCGCTCCTCAGATCCAGGTGGGACGGCTGTCCTCCTCAAGAGGCATTTGTGCTCTCAGTAGACCCACAAAAAGCGTTCGACAAGGTCTAATGGCCATATCTGTTTGAGGTTCTGGGACGAAGGGGGTTTGGCCCTCGGTTCCTGCAGACCCTTAAAGCACTATACTCCAACCCCCGAGCGTGTGTCAAACTGAAAAACTACCTTTCCGATTCGCTCCCCATCTATAGGGGCACCAGGCAAGGTTGCCCACTCTCCCCTCTGATCTTCACCATCGCGATTGAACCCCTGGCGATTGCCATTAGGGAATCAAGGGGGTGAGATGTGGTCCCTATACACACAAATGCGCACTTTTGCTGACGACCTCTTGTTGTTTATCTCCTCACCTCTCGTCTCTGTCTCATGCATTGTTTGTCTCCTCCAGGAGTTCGGCAGGGCCTCTGGTTTGAAAGTTAATATGTCCAAATCCACAGCCCTTAACATCAATGTTCCAGAGACGGTAGTTCAACAGCTTAGAGACCGTTTCCATTTTGCCTGGAGCCCTGTCCACATCTCCTACCTGGGCATTAAATTAGCATCCAGTATAGAACATATATACTCCATTAACTACCCCCCCCCTTATATAAACAACTTTCAGAAGACCTTGCCAACTGGAGTAGGCTGGGTCTCTCCTGGCTGGGGAGAGTGAACTCAGTTAAGATGACCCTCCTGCCTAGGATTTTATACCTGTTTAGATCCCTTCCCATTCCGATCAAAAGACAACAAATGCTTAAACTTCAATCTCAGATCAAAAAGTTAATTTGGGGTAACAAGGGCTTTAGGTGCCCAGCTGAAGTTCTCATGAGACAACGCAACCAAGGGGGTCTGGAGATGCTATCAGGCAGCCCAGCTGGCCCAATTCTCCATTATCCCTTCTCAGACCAATAGACTGGACTGGGTGGGGATAGAGAGACAGGTGGTCCCACTCAATACCTTAGATT
Source organism: Glandirana rugosa (assembly GCA_018402905.1). Taxonomy (NCBI): domain Eukaryota; kingdom Metazoa; phylum Chordata; class Amphibia; order Anura; family Ranidae; genus Glandirana; species Glandirana rugosa. Next base: position 193,151 of record BLSH010476022.1, read on the forward strand.
ACCTGGTGCGGGCTCACCCCAAATCAAGACCTTCGATTCTGTCCCCTATGTTGTTCCACTCGGTGTCCCTTTGCGACCATCTATTCAGCACCACAAAGTTGGCCTCCTCCTTCCGCCCCCTGGAGCATGTCTTCAACAACCCCCGTTTCCCCCCAGGTCAAGACATCCACGCCTTTAAGTGGTGGACTGACAAGGGCCTCTATAGGATAGGACACTTTGTTGTCTCTTCTGGCCCTATCTCCCTTAACCACTCCTTTAGCAAACTCGATATGCCCCCGGTGGAAAGTTTCTGTTTCCAACAAATTCACCATTTCATAGCTTCTGTTTGGAGGGCTAGACAGTCATTAGTGGGAATTTCCCCCTATGAGAGGTGGTGCTCTGAAATTTCCAACCAAAAAGGGGGAATATCCCTGATATATGCATCTCTGATGGATCACCCGAGAAACCCCCATATGCCAAGAGTTGGGATGGAGACCTGAACTTGATCTGGGACGTGGACAAGTGGTTTTCTCT
>BLSH010476022.1:262325-273560 GCA_018402905.1 Glandirana rugosa
TCTTAACAAACGAGTTATTCCAATCCCTATCTCAACTCGCTTGAAGATCTTCAGGCCCAAGACGACCAAACCGGCTTGAAGCCCTGTTTCAGGCCCAAGCCCAGGCCTGTCTTGGGCTTGAAACAGGGCCTGGGGCTTGGGGTAACTTTAGTTAGCCCTGGGCTTGAAAATCCGTGTTTTTATCGACATTTTATCAGGACCTTTCAGGATCTCCAGACGTTTTCCTTCCTGTACCCCCATTCCCACCCTGTTCACTGGATGTTTCTTTACCCCTGTCCCTTTATTGAAATTTATAAAATTTTTTTTATTTATTTAAAGTTATTTCCCTGTCCCCATTTCTTTGTAGGTCACTTGTCCCACCCTTACCCCCATGTCCTTCCTTTTGCAGACCTCTAGGACTTTCCAGGACTATTTTACAGCTATTTTTGTGCCTAAAAGTTCGGGTCCCGATTGATTTCAATGGGGTTCGGGGTCCGGGACAAAGTTCGGGTTCTGTCCGGACCCGAACCCGGACTTTGTCCCGAAGTTCGGCCAAACCAGCAGAACCCGGACTTCTAGAAGTTCGCTCAACTCTATCCCTAACCTTATTGAGCAAACAATTCTTACATTTCCCACATCTGTGGTACCCCTTCAATTTCTGAAAAAAGGGACTCTGTGTGGAGCATCCAAAATATTAGGTGCGACCTGCAACCTTAATGGGGGCACACACCTAAAAATCACTGAAGGTTGATCTGGAAGGATAACTCCCAAAATGTTGTCATTTTTCAAGACCGCCCAATGCTTCTTTATGATCTTTTTTATGGCACCATGCTGCTTGGAATATGCAGTCAAGAATGAAAACTTGAACTTGTTTTGATCGGTTGTCGGTGGCCTCTCTCTATTTTGCAACATAGAAGTCCTATCCATAGATCCAACCTCAGCTATTGCTCCATCCAGCATATCCAAAGAATAACCTCTATCCAAAAATCTCTCTTTAAGCAACTGAGCTTGTCTGTAATAATCTACACCTCGAGAGCAATTTCTCCGTAAACGGATAAACTGTCCCTTAGGAACAGATTTGAGCCAATTGGGATGATGGCAACTTCCTTTTCCAAAGTATCCATTACGATCGGTCGTCTTGAAGAAAGTGGAGGTAACTAACCCCCCATCTTTAACCTCAATACTAAGATCCAAAAAATGAATACTGGAATGGCTGGCTTCATACTGTAACCTAATGTCAAGTGAGTTATTATGTATTCTCGTAGAGAATCTAGATCGCCATCCCATAGGAGGAGGACGTCGTCTATATATCGCCCCCAGAGAATTATCTCAGGTTTGTCCTCAGCGTTGATGACGTCCTCCTCCCACTTGGCCATAAACAGATTCGCCATACTTGGGGCAAATTTGGCTCCCATGGCAACTTCCCTATTTTGCAAATAGAAGGAGCCGCCAAACCAAAAATAATTATGCCCCATGGCGAATCTGAGTGATCCCAAGATAAATTCCAAATGGGAGGATACCAATTCAGGATCCCTCTCAAGAAACATTTTGACTGCCTCATAACCATCCCAATGCAATATAATGGTGTAGAGGGAAGCCACGTCCGCAGTCACGAGGACGTAGGTATCCCTCCACTCAATCGCACTCAGCATGCGAATCACTTGGGCTGAATCTTTAATGTAAGAAGGAGTCTTAGTCACTAGGGGCTGGAGAAAGAAGTCAATATACTTCCCAATCCTGGAAGCCACAGAATCCAACCCACTAATGATCGGTCTCCCCGGTGGGTTGACCGCATCCTTGTGAACCTTTGGGAAGAAATAGATCGTAGGCACCCTAGGTGCCACAGGAATCAAAAAGGCTTTCTCCTTTTTGTTAATGATACTATTTTTAAAGCCCTCCTCAATCAATTTAGGAAGTTCTTTTTTGAACCTAGAAGTGGGATCATTAGTTAAGGGGGCGTATGTGTCTGAGTCAGAGAGAAGTCTATTCATCTCATTCACATAGGCCCCCCTACTCATGACAACTATTCCCCTCCTTTGTCGGCAGGACGCACAACAATATAATTTCTGTCTCTTAGAGATCGGAGGCCTTCTTTAAATCTAAATCTGTTGTTATTCTGTATTTTTATTTTATCTAAATCTTTGAGAACCAAATCTCTAAAAACACTGATGGAAGGGGGGATATTACCAGGTGGATTAAAGAGTGAGGCATTCGCTAAACCTGTATTTCTGATCCCAATCCTCGGGTATCTCTACCCCCAGGAGAAATCTGAAAAATAAGCACTTTAAGTCTAAGAATCACCCTGGTCAGTCTTTTGAGTCACAGGGAACTAGAGTTCAGTCTAGGCCCCAGCCCTCTACTACAACACTATGTGTTAGTCAATAAATAACGTAAATGTACACTAAATGATTATACCAGGGGTCCTCAAACTATGGCCCTCCAGTTGTTCAAGAACTACAATTCCCATCATACCTAGTCATGTCTGTGAATGTCAGAGTTTTACAATGCCTAATGGGATGTATAGTTCCGCAACAGCTGGAGGGCCATAGTTTGAAAATGCCTGGATTATACATTAAATGTATGCAATGCCACACTATGATGTCTCTGATGATGTCCCTAAGAATCAAAATGTTGTGTGAAACCACATAAAGCTTTAAAATATCCCCTATGCATGTAACATGACAAAACTTTGATCATGTTCTCTGAACCAAACCCAGGCACATTTCAATCAATTCTACTAAACATATGCATTTATGTAGCACAACTCTGTCAACCAGTGTACACAGTAACATGCATGCTATTTGTAGATTTAAAATACAATACAGAGTATACTACGAGTGCTTTAAATAACTAATACCTTGTCAGCTTGTTTATGCATCTTGCTATATGTTTAGGTCACTATTATACATTCGGATATATTCAGGGTAGTTATGAATGTTATTATTTAACTGAAAACTATTGTGCAATTTTAAGTGTGTCAATGCTATGAATATATGTAATGGTTCCATAAAGCTTTAAACACAAACGTTCATATCTGTTATTATCAATGGTGCTAAAAATAACAAGAGTAGCATAATTTGTATCTCTACCTATTTTCTTACAGGTGAAGTTTCCCATCTGCTGAGATTGCTAAGACCAGCATCTGGCCTCACAGCAGCGTTCAGTAAACAGGCTGTACTAAATCAGGCAGTAGTCTTACAAGGGTCATTTATGAGCCTTGGCATGCCAACATTTTGATAAAATAGTAGATTAGCTCAAGAAAGCCATATGGGATATGAGCTGTTTCAAACCTAGAACTTGTGTAACATTGTAAAATAAATATAGGATTAATGGTTTGTTTCTAGCACATGGACTTGTTCAACTCTTTAATCAAAGTCACTGTTTCAATGGCATCACTAGCTTTTGTTTCTGATTTATTGAAACACATGGAACATTTAGAGCAGTTTGAGTAGCTTAGTTAAAGTTGCACTAGCTAATCACCATTGTTACAGCAATTCATACCCACATGAAATTCTGTACAATGGATTATACTGTATACATCCAGACAAGATATGAGAGAACATTTCTCTAATGGGGACACAAAATGTATAACCAGAGAGGTGCTGTGCTGACTGGGGCGTGACCGGATGCTGGTGTGAGCGAGGCGCGAGTGCGGCGGCTTCCTCTCCTCTCCTGCTCCTTCCCTGCCTATGGAGGATTTGAGCTCCGAGCGGTGAAGCCCATACCGTTGGCCCCAACACTGGGGACCTAAACCTGCAGCTCTGAAGCCGTGGGTTGCGAGGCTGCCGGGGGCACTCTGAGCTGGATCTGGGAGCTCCGGGTGGCAGATTTCTACATCGCGAGCCCTCACGCTGGGGACCCGAGCTTTGGAGATTGGCGGCACGGCGGGATCCTGAGGTGGAGGTGCCTTTGAGGGCCCGGGGAGCAGAAAGGGATTGATGGCTTTGAGCCTGCCCTCCGACAGGGTGGATGGAGCATGGTGGCATGGTGGAGCGGCCGGCTGGAGATCCCTGCCTGGGTCAGGTAGAGGGAACATCGCCTTTTGCTTGACAACCTGAAATCTGTGCCAGAGTTTTGTGCATCCCTGCACAGTTCCCACAGGGGGAAAAGTGGTATAGGCATCTCTGCGAAATGGCTGTTCGAGGATAAGACTCCACTATTGGTCTTAGCAATTGGCGGGACTATAAGAGCGGGGAACCGTGAGTAATAAATATAATTTATGAACTGGTGATAATGGGAATGTGTATGGAATTGTAGCTCCTAAAAACGGCCACTTATACTTTGTGACCCTTTATGACTTTTTAAGAACCACCAGTAGGATAGGCTGAATAGCCACTAGGTGGGACATTGAAAAAAGAAGCCCCTTTGTGCGGGACAGTATTAGCAGCAGTATATATCTTCATTTTGAGCATGGTGGTTAGCTCTCTCCTCCCCTTTTTTTTTTTTTTTGATAAGTACTGGAAAAGGTTTTTTTTTTCCTCTTTTTTACTGGTTGCTGTGTAAAACTCTTCCTTCCCCAACCCATGAGGCTTGATTAAAACTGGACACCAGAGCAAGAAGTATGGTAAAGAAAAAGGGAGAAGTGTCACTATTGCAGGAGCCTAGTATTGAACTGTCCCAGAAGGCATTAAAGGAAAAAAGTAAAGAAATTGCTAGTAAACTGGAGAAATTTGCGCATGGACCCTCCCAGATTACTGGAAAATCACATCAAGCTAAAATGTCCATGTCACTATCTGGACCCTCAAAGGGGGCCAACTCTCAAAATAAAAACAAAGAGCCCAAAGCGACAAAAATAGGAGAGCTTTTTGAGGCAACACAGACTCTTCCACCTGGGGGGTTTGCAGCTCCAGGGGACTCATCCTTGGGAGAAATACTTTTGGCAGTTAATGCCTGTAGATCCTCCCTAGCAGAGTTGATGGACCAAACCAAGGGTATTAAAGAAGATATGATCCTGGTAAGACATGATCTCCGAAAAATCCAGGAACGTACTACAGAACTGGAAGAAAGGGTTGGTAGTACAGAGGACGTTTTACCCCCTATAAAGAGCGACATAGAAATATTAAAAAAGACAGTCTCCAGGCAGAACAAGAAGTTGGAAGAATTTGAGAACAGAGAAAGGAGAAACAATGTTCGGATTTTGGGCCTGCCAGAGAAGTGTGAGGGGAGAGACATGAGGGAATTTTTGGAAAAGTGGCTTGGGGACATTTTTGGTCGGGACAGTTTCTCCCCCCACTTTATGATCGAGAGGGCCCATAGGCTACCATCGAGGAGGGCGCTTCCAGGCGCAGTTCCAAGATCAACTATCTTGAGACTATTATGTTTTAGAGATAGGGAGATGATTCTAAAAAGGGCAAGAGAAGTAGGACCTGTAATGTATAATGGCAACAAAATTTAGTTTTTTCCAGATTTTTCGTCAGAGGCTCGACTGCGGCAGTTAAATGCACAATATGCTATGCTATACCCAGCACGCCTCCGGGTAGCATTCAAGGGGGCGGTGCATTTTTTTGACACTCCGGCCGCAGCCATGGCTTGGCTGGAGGGGGGGGGATCTGGTTGAGTAGACTTGGGGTTGGGTAGTGTAGTAGGATGTGTACCTAGTTTTTTTTTTTTTTCTTTTCTCGGTTTAAACATAAAAGGGTGGTTCTTGAGAATAAAGTGGTATGGGAGGGAGCACAGGAGGGGAGCCACACTGGTAGTGTGTCACGGGAAGTGAGATGGTGTCAGGAATTAGACACAAAAATAAGTTAAAGATTATTGATTTTGTGAATTGCACTGGATGTAAATTGGGTCACATGGAAGGCCCCAAAGGGGGTAGAAGCTGGGGTGGGGGTTAAGATATCTGGATTGGATGGAGAATTAAGCACACTTAAACACAGTTTGGTCACTTGGATTGATGGTATTGATTTTTGGAGGGATGGGGGAGGAGAACGGGGGAGGTGGAATTCTCTTTGGATTCCCGACCCCCTCTTTTTTTTTTTCCTCCCTCCTCTTCGCTTTATGTATTGTTGTTTTCTTTTTTTTTTTCTTCTTCGTTCGTGTCTTTTTTTTTTTTAAACAATGAATAAGTTGGTCACATTTAGGACGTGAAATGTGAGGGGAGAGGGGAATTTAGTTAAGAAGACAGCCCTATTTAAAACAGTTGCAACTTTGCGGATTAAGGTGCTATGCTTGCAGCAAACACATCTGACGGGGGATTCCTCGGGTCGGTTAAAGGCTAGGGGATTCCCCCACCAGTACCATTCTACTTATACATCCTACTTTAGGGGAACAAGTATACTAATTCACTCCTCGGTGGGGTTTGTCTGTAATCAGCTAAAGATAGATAGAGAGGGCAGATATGTATTTTTATACTGTAGGTTAGCAGAGGTTCCAGTCATAATAATCAGTGTGTATATCCCTCCACCCTTCAAACCAGACATCATTGGTTGGCTATTGGAGTTTATTGCAGATAAACCTGGTATTCCTGTATTAGTGATGGGAGATTTCAATATGGTTATGGATGTACAGTAAGATAGACACCCGGTGGGGAAAAGGAGGGGTTCTTCTCCATGGACCCTACTGTCTGAGATGCTTAGGGATACTGGACTCCGCGATATTTGGAGGGTCTGTTACCCGGAGACTCTCGCCTACTCATGCCGCTCGGCGGTCTATTCCTCCCTTTCGCGGATAGATATGGCCTTCGGCAATGAGGAATTGCTTTCAAGAGTGGTGGATATCAAGTATGAGGCGAGAGGCCTTTTGGACCACTCGCCAGTGGTTGTTTCCATAAGTATGGGAAGGGGCCCCCTGGACAGGGAGTGGTGGCTCAACCCTTTATGGTTGAGACTAATAGCCCCGAGGGAACACATGTTGCTTAAAGTGCGGGAATTTTTCCAGCAGAATAGAGGAACAGCTAGCCAAGGGGTGGTGTGGGACACCTTCAAGGCCTTCCTGAGAGGACTCCTGATACACCAAATTGCAAAAAAGAAGAAGGGGAGTGAGGAGTGGGAGCGGGAAATAATACACAAGGTAAAGGAGGCAGAAAGGGAGTACGTGCAAGATCCCACTCTAGAGAAATTAGATAACTGGTCTGAAGTCCAGGCTATATATCGAACAGTTTCCCTGAAAAAAGCAGAAACCAAACGGTTCTTCTTGAAACAGTCTCAATATGAGGAGGGGGAGTCTGTCGGGCACATGTTGGCCCTCCTGGGGAGGTCCCAAGAGGGATGGACCAGTGGAATAGAATCCATTGGGACCCCGGCTGGGGGGACCACTGTGTGCCAGGCAGAAATACTAACAATTTTTACTATTATAAAAATTTGTATAAAACAAAGGTAGGGAGGGTGGAGGGAGAGATAAGGATTTTTTTGAGTACTCTAGGGATCCCACGGCTAACAGAGGATGATAGAGAGTCTTTAGAGGCACCCATAACTATTGAGGAGTTAGAGGAGGTTGTGTCGGAGGCCCCTAGGCATAAGACGCCAGGTCCGGATGGATTGCCGAATGAAGTTTACTCCGAATATGCAAAAGTATTGCTTCCGGAGCTATTGGTAACCTTTAATGATGCCTTTAGGAGGGAGACAGTGCCGGCCTCCATGACTGAGGCTACCATTGTTCTTATTCCGAAGGAGGGGAAAGACCCCCAGTAGCCAGCCTCATACAGGCCTATTTCTTTGTTGTGCATGGATGTGAAGCTTTTGGCTAAAGTGTTGGCAAATCGCTTGAGCAAAGTAGTGCACAAAATAATCCATTTGGACCAAAGCAGCTTTATCCCGGGGAGGTCCACGGCCTTAAATATAAGGAGGTTATTCCTCAATTTGCAGGTACCCTCGTAAGATTGTGGCTCCAGGGCAATATTATCATTGGACGCAGCCAAGGCCTTCGATAGCCTGGAGTGGCTGTATCTTTGGGAGGCCTTGTCTGCGTTTAATATCGGTCCGAGGTTCCTGAAATGGGTAGGTCTATTATATCAGAACCCTAAAGCAAGAGTCAAAATAGGACAGAGAATGTCAGACTACTTTCCACTTGAGAGGGGGACAAGGCAGGGTTGCCTGTTGCCCCCCCTGCTTTTTGCAGTGGCAGTTGAACCCTTGGCGGTAGCTGTGAGAGAAGCACGGGACATACGGGGGTTTAGAAGAGGGTCAGCAGAAGAGACGATTTCATTATTCGCAGATGATATGCTCTTCTACCTGGGGGACACAGGCCAGTCATTGGCCGCAGTGATGAAGCTGGTAAAGACATTTGGTAGGTTGTCGGGCCTATTGATCAACTGGGAGAAGTCCATCCTTCTCCTGGTGGATGGGTCAGTGGAGACACTGCCAGAAGATATGGCCCCTCTGCAAACATCAACCTCCTTTAAGTATCTAGGCATAAACGTATCATCCAATCCTAAGCAATTTATACAAAAAAACCTAGAACCTCTAGTTAAAAAATTTAGATCAAAGTTGAGTGGATGGAAATGCCTCCCCCTGACCGCTACGGGCCGCTGTAATTTGATTAAAATGATATGGTTACCCCAGCTGCTCTATATTTTACATAATTCCCCTGTATGGATCCCTGGGGTGTGGTTTAGGAAACTAGAGAGACTCTTTAGGGAGTTGATCTGGAAGAATAAGCAGGCTAGGATTAGCTTGCGTTGTTTACAGCTTCCTGGGGACAAAGAGGGTCTTGCGGTCCCCCATCCCTGGGCCTACTTTTTAGCAGCCCAATTACAACAACTAGGGGGGGGGGGGGCTGAGTATGTCTAGCACAAATTATAGTTTGCGGCCCCTTCAAGCTAGTACCCCACATGTGTCCTGGTTGGAAGCACTTGAGGCAGACTCAGTGGGTGCACTGAATCAATGTCCAACAGGGACCCTAACTTTAAGGGTGTGGCGGATGGTGAAATCGCTGTTGGAATATCAAGGTTATAGTGACTACACACCGTTATGGGAAAATAGGCGGGTTCCGGAACTGGCGGGACTAGGGGTTTTCCAAGGTTGGAAGCAGAGGGGGATGTGCAGAATGAGGCAATTGTTCAAGGAGAAGGGTCTGAAGTCCTTTCAGGAACTGGGGGAGGAGTTCGGGCTGCTGAATAAACTTTTTTTTCAATATCTTCAGCTTAGGCATGCCATTGGGAAGCAGTTCAAGGGGGAGGGGACTCCGCAATGGTGCGAGATTCCCCTTTTGAAGAAACTTCTGTTCGCTACATCCCAAAAAGGATTGATCTCGGATCTATACATAAACCTAGGACCTGGGGCAAGGGAAGAGGACCAGTTGGCTCTGGTAAGGAAAAAGTGGGAAGCAGATGTGGGAGAACTATCAGACAGCCAGTGCAAGGAGGTGGTGGCACTGCCAGGCAGACTGTGCCTATCATCCCCGCAAAATCTGACCCAGCTCTACATTCTACATAGGACCTTTTATACCCCCAAGAGATTATACTATTTTGGGGGACGCCAGGACGCTCTCTGCACTAGATGCGGGGGGGCGACGGGCGACCTGATCCATATGTTCTGGAGGTGCCCGAGGTTGTTCAGGTATTGGAGTGGTGTCCTGAATAGGGTCAACCAGGTTTTTGGGTTGGCACTGTCCGGGGACCCGATTCTGTGCATCCTGGGGCATCTAGAAAGAGGGGGAGAGGGGGGCTGGGAGCGAATTGCAGTGGAGAGATGCATCTATCAGGCAAGGAAATTAGTCGCACTTAAATGGCGGGATACCGTTCCACCGTCGCTCAAGATTTGGAGGGAGAGGGTGAACCTAACAATTGTGAGGGAAATGATGATATATTTGAGAAGAGGAAAGATTGCTGTATTCGATAGAATATGGAGTAAGTGGATAAAAAATGAGGGTTTGTGGTTTAGGGAGGTACTTAACAAGTGAGAGAGGAAGAGGAAGGGTCGAACTGTGTTGTTGAGAGAAGGGAGGAGTGGAAAGGGAAAAGAGGAAAGGGAAGATATAATCCAGAGGGGGGAGGGGGGAAGGGGGGTATGTGGGGAGATATACTGCTGAATTGTTATAATGTTTTGTAATAAAGCTAAATGAAAACGAATGTATTGTATACAAAAAATGAAAATAAAATATATTATAAAAGAGAGGTGCTGTAACGTACCAGTTCTAAAAAAACACTATCCAACTGTATGACTGTAAGTAAAAATAGTGCTCTTGGACTTTTATTCACTTGGAAAATGATGTGGTGCTTTGGAGTATGCTTCCTTCTTAACGAAGATGAAACCCAGACAAGTCCCAAATGAATGCCCTATCTCAGAGGCGGCTCTAGGCTTTGTGAGGCCTTAGGCAAAACTTAGATATGAGGCCTTACTCACGCCCATAATGGGAAAAATAATTAAAGTGATAAAAATTAACTGTATTAGGAAGGTACAGTATAGGGGGAGGGTAAGTGGACAGTATAGGGGGCAGGAGAGCACAGCACAGAGGGAGGGTAAGTGGACAGAGTACAGGGGGCAGGAGGGTACAGTACAGGGGGGAGCAGGTGGGCACAGCACGAGGAGAGGGTAAGTGGGCACAGTACAGGGAGCAGAAGGGTACAGTGCAGGGGGAGGGTAAGTGGACAGAGTACAGGGGGCAGGAGGGGACAGTACAGGGAGGAGCAGGAGGGCACAGCACAAGGAGAAGGTAAGTGGGCACAGTACAGGGGGCAGGAGGATACAGTACAGGGGAGGAGCAAAAGGGCACAGTACAGTAAGTGGAAACCGTACAGGGGGTAGGAGGGTACAGTAAAGTGGCAGTATTGAATAATATAGATATGGTTTCAGGGAAGCTGCCCTCACAGATCCCACCTATTCTGGCAGCCTGTCCTGGGCTAAATCTATACTGGAATGGCAACTCCCCCTCTACCTTGCCCTCCAGAGTTTTTTGCTCTCTTCTGGAACTTTGCAGGGGTTATGGAAGGACCCTGAGATGGAGCATCTTATTACTGCTTCTGCTTTTGTGGGTGGGATACTGTGCCAATCACATGGGATGAATATGAAAGGAAGGTCAGCAGGGATTGTCACAGTACACATCCTGCCCACACAAGCAGCAGCAATAGTAAGATGCTCCACCTAGGGCTTCTTTCTTGGCCCCTGAAAAACTGGGAGTGGGGGTTGGGATGGGAACCATGGGGTAGGGGAGGGGAGGAGGAGGATGGAAAAAGGGGGAGCTGGCTAGGAAATGGGGAATAGGTAGAGGAGAACTGGAGTGGGAAAGAAAGAAGAGAGAGAGACAGGAGAGAAAGAAGATAGGGAGAGAGAGGGAGGGGAAATAGAGGGGGAGAGAGAGAGGGAGAGAGAGGGGGGAGAG
>BLSH010476022.1:305366-323875 GCA_018402905.1 Glandirana rugosa
AAATGAAGCCGCCAAGGGGTAAGGAGGAGAGACATTCCTCTAGCGCCCAGAGGCCACCTGTAGCCCAGGGGGCTGGGCGCCCGTGCGTTTTAGAGAACTTATCTGGCGGAAAAAACAAGCCCATGTTAAATTGACCACACTAATGCTAAATAAAGAAGCTGGGGGACTGGCCACCCCCCATGCTAAAAATTATTTTTTAGCCGTACAACTACAGCACTTTAGTGGATGGACGGTAATGTCAAACTCTGATAATGTACAGGGTCTGCTGTTATCTATATATGGTGATGAATACTCTTTAACCACCTGCCATCCGCGGCATAGCCGAATGACGGCTACAGCGCGGCTCTAAAATGCCGGGAGGACGTCAATAGACGTTCTCCCATTTGGCTCGTGCTGGGAGCGCTCCCGCGGGCGCGAGCGGCGTGCGCAAGTGCCGCGTGCCCGCGGGTCGGGGGACCCGATGTCCACCGGAGACCCGCGATCTCCTTACAGAGAGGAGGAATGGGGAACCGCCGAAGTAAACACAGCAGTTCCCCGTTCTGTGAGGGGGGGCATGCCAGATCTACTGATCCCTGTCACTGGGATCAGTTAGATCTGTCATGCCCCTGTCAATGCCTCTGTCAACCCCGCCCCCCCACAGTTAGAACACACCCAGGGAACATAGTTAACCCCTTCACTGCCCCCTGCAGGTTAACCCCTTCACTGCCAATGACATTTATACAGTAATCAGTGGATATTTAAATTTCTGATCGCTGTATAAATGTCATTGGTCCCAAAAAAGTGTCAAAAACGTCCGACATGTCCGCCCCGATATCGCAGTACTGATAAAAATCGCAGATCGCCGCCATTACAAGTAAAAAAAAAAAAATAATAAAAACGCCATAAATCAATGTCCATAGTTTGTAGGCGCTATAACTTTTGCGCAACCCAATCAATAAACCAAGCCAATTGCAATTTTTTTTACCAAAAATATGTAGAAGAATTTATATCGGCCAAAACTGATGAATACATTTTTTTTTTATATTTTATTTTTGGATATTTATTATAGCAAAAAGTAAAAAATATTGTGTTTTTTTTTCAAAATTGTCGCTCTTTTTTTGTTTATAGCGGCGATCAGAAATGACGCAGAGGGGATCAAATACCACCAAAAGAAAGCTCTATTTGTGGGAAAAAAAGGACGCAAATTTTGTTTGGGTACAACGCCGCGCAACCGCGCAATTTTCATTCAAAGAGCGACAGCGCTGAAAACTGAAAATTGGTCCGGCAGGAGGGGGGTTTAAGTGCCCAGTAAGGACGTGGTTAATATCCTTATTGTAAACAAGAAATCAGTTACGTGATAAAAGTTTTATAACAGGCAAATTGTTAGATAAAATATGGCAGGAAATGAAAATTATGAAGGGTTATATGATATATACTCCTATATAGAATAACAATAACTATGGAGAACTGTTGAAATTGGAGGGGTTTGATAGGTGGAAGACGAAACGGTTGAGGTATATAGCGCAATTATTTCATGATGATGTGATGAAAACCTTTATACAATTAAGTAATGAATATGAGATGCCAAACTGGAGTTTTTTTCAGTTCTTACAACTCAGGCACGCTATAATGGCACAGGGCCACTCTCAGGAATTAAAATTTAACAAATCCGTGATTATAACTATGTATAAAAACACATGTTGTTGTCTCTAAAATACATTACAAGATAAGGGCATTAAGTCTTCTGAGTAGGTCAATGCATTTCACGGGTCATCCGCTTCATCAGGACCAAGAAAATTGAGTGTATTGAAATAAGCAAATCACAAGTAATCAAAAACAAAGCTGCAGCAAAGAAAAAGGATTGACAGCAACAAAACACTGCAGCATATTCATGAATTGTTGGTATAGGTTATGTTATCACATTTTTCTGAATATGATCATACAGAGTGCATTACATTCCTCATGAAAAATGGATTAATGTCTCAGATCTTATTAGTCCATCATTAGGGAAACAGTTACTTACCCAGGATGCAATATGATGTGCTCAATGTTTATGGAAGGAGAAAGTTTATGACCTCAAAAGTAGCCTGCCGGCTCATGGGAGGGTAACCCTCAGGTGCATAAATATAGACCAAAGCACACTAAAACAGCCAAAAAAAAAGGAACAATAAAGTATTAACATACATAAGGCCCAACACTGTATTTGTATAAACTAGTTATGGGTGTACTGATTGCCTACCCACCTATGTAGACAGAGGAGAGGGTGCTTACCTCAAATCTGATGTAGATAAAATATTGTCTGATTAGGGGTGGAGTCCAAGTGGATTGAAGTGGATGTTTCAAAATTGAAGAGCTCATCGGGCTGTATTCGACAAAGAGATGGTTTATATAAAGACCTATTATAACCACTCATAAGGGGGAAAAATGTAGCAAGATATATGCTTAAAAAAAAGGGTAATAACTAAGCTTACCCTCAAATGTAAATGAGGGACCTCCCTGATTGAAGTGGGTAAGTATGTATCATGGTCTGATGGAGCCAGTGATATTCAATTTTGGGTGAGCCAGATAACACCTAACAAGTTTAAGCCACAAACAGGCAATTGAAATGGAAAGTCACTATTAAGATCAAAGAATTAAAACATTAATCAGCCAGGTCTATGGAATAACGCAGTGTCAGATGAATACCTTGTATGAAGATCAAGGGTAGTATGTCTTACCCCTCCTTCCAGGGCAGCAGCTGCAGCTCTGAATGAGGGTGAGGTGCTATAAATACCTGAGAGTGGATCTTCCAAGGGCCACCAGGTGTGACGTGGGTGGGGCCAATCAATTGGTCCCATGACCCCCCACATTACACCCAGAGGGCCTTTCCCTGCTCCTCTGTGTGTGACAGACCAAAAGGTCTGTCATGTGGGAATAGCTGCCAGGAATAAACCAAAACAGTATGATTGCCATTGAGTACACCTGTGATCACTGCGGGTGCATCAAAATGGCGTCCATACCCTAATTGCGTCATCAGAGGCCCAGCGAATGAGAAATATTGGGAGATAATATCCTGTACACCTAAACAAATGGGTGTACCAGTATCGCGCCTGGACAACACACAGCACAAGTGTACATGTGGCGCCCGGACAGCACACTGCACAGTTGTACATATGGCGCCAGTCTGCTGTTCAGGTTAAAATACCACGTATCATATATTGACTCAATGTATGTCATTGAGATGGTATCTTGTCCCTGATTATTTCTCAAATAGAGCATCATATCTCTATAGCAGTTAAAATGTGAGTTAATTGATCAGAGACGAAAGAGGAAATTAAGGTGTAATGAAAGGGGCAAAGCTGATGGATTTGGTTAAACCAGGCGGTTTTGTCGCTTTAAGAGAATAAATCATCTTGTTTTGATTTTCAATATTTTGCGATCAAAATTGCCCCCTCTAGGGGCAGGGTCAATGCGTTCAAGGGCCATAAATCTGAGACTGTCTGGTTTGTATTGATGTTTGGTGGCGAAATGCCTAGCAATGGGTTTTTCAACTATTCCTAGAGTTGCGTCCACAACATGGTCTTTTATGCAACGCCAAAATTCTCTCTTTGTTTTACCTACATAAAACAAACTGCAACTGCATGTTAAAAGATATACAACACCAATAGTGTTGCAGTTTACAAAATGCCTTGGCGAGGTTGGTATAGAGTTAAGACACAACTCTAGGCATAGGCAAAATATTGCAAATTGAAACAAGATGGATTTATTCCCTTAAAGTGACAAAATCTCTGGGTTTTAACAAATCCATCAGCTTTGCCCCTTTTCTTTCACCTTAATTTCCTCTTTCCTCTCTGGTCAATTAACTCACATTTTACTTGCTATAGAGATATTATGCTCTGTTTGACAAATAATCAGGGACAGGTTACCATGACATACACTGGGTCAATATATGATAGGGAGGATTGAATATATTTATTGATTACCATAGACTGTTTATGCATTCACTGTACACATTCATCATGTTCTTTTAATACAGTCCTCTCTTTATTATTGCAATTTTGACTTTTTCTCCTATTAATTTGATGCTCAGTGTCTAATGTAGATGAAAATGGTGGTCTTGTTTAGCTTTGCCGGCTCATGTCCTTCCTTCACTTTGCCAGGTTTTTGCGATGTTGTCAGAAACTATGAATCAGATTGAGACAGAAGTGCAGTAAAAATCACACTTTTTGATAAAATGGTAAAATAGTACAAACAAAATAAACGTGGTCAAAACATAGCAAGGGTTCGGTAACCAGAGCAGGTAGTGGGAACAAGCCAGTAAAACAGGAATCCAGAGATCAGCGTAGTCAGAAGCAGCAAACATAATCAGGAACCAGAAGAGAAGTCAGCCAGGCAAAAGTCTTTAACAGGAAAACACAGCAGAGAGTATCTGGATATGTTTACCTAGGCGAAGGCACAGGAGATCTGATCCAGGCAGTTTAAAGAGCCAGCAAGGTTGACTGATCATTAGGTGAGTCACTGTGAAATGATGAGTACTGGCAATTAACTTACAGCTAAGCTGCCTGAGCTCTGAGAAGGGAGGGCTGAGCCCAGCCCTGACAGATGTCTACATGTTTTGCTCTGCTTTGGTTGTGTAGATGTGTGCCTCTGTGAGCAGACTTATGGGGGTTGGCATCTTTGGCCTTCTGCTTTGTGTTGATGCCCCACTTACTGATGTGTTTCTGTTGTCTAGTATTTTTACCAGTACAGCAGAGTGGTGCCATATGTACCCCTGTGCAGTGTGCTGTCCGGGTGCCACATGTACACTTGTGCTGTGTGCTGTCCGGGTGCCATACTGGTACTCCCATTTGTTTGGGAGTGCAAGATATTATCCTCCAATATTTCCAGCTCGCGGGGCCTCTGGTGATGCACTTCTGGTTTGGATGCCATTTTGGTGCTCTCATGGTGATCTTGGGTGTACTCATTAGAACTCCCAGTGACGCATTTCTGGCTTGGCACCATCTTGGTGCACCCCGTGGTGATCGCGGGTGTACTCAATGGCAATCATGCCATTTTGGCTTATTCCTGGCAGCTATTGCACGCATGACAAACCTTTTGGTCTGTCACACTGAGGCTTAGTACAGAGGAGGGGGAAAAGGCCCTCTGGGTGTAACGTAGGTGGTCATGGGACCAATTGATTGACCCCACCCATGTCACACCTGGCTGCCCTTGGAGGATCCACTTTTAGGTACTATAGCACCTCACCCTCATTCAGAGCTGCAGCTGCTGCCCTGGAAGGAGTGGTGAGACTTACTACCCTTGATCTTCATACAAGGTAATCATCTGACACTGCATTATTCTATAAACCTGGCTGATTGATTCTTTAATTCTTTGCTCTTAATAGTGACTTTCCAGTTCAATAGCCTGTTTGTGGCTTAATCTTGTTAGGTGTTATCTGGCTCACCCATAGTCGGATGTCACTGGCTCCATCAGACCATGATACATACTTACCCACTTCAATCAGGGATGCCCCATTAGGATATTGAACTATGGGTCATCCTCTCATCATTTACACTTGAGGGTAAGCTTAGTTATTATCTCTTTTTTTAAGCATATATCTTGCCATAATAGATCTTTATACAAACCATCTCTTTGTCAAATACAGCCCGATGAGCTCTTCAATTTTGAAATGTCCACTTCAATCTACTTGGACTCCACCCCTAATCAGAGAAAATACTTTATCTACATCAGATTAGACTGTGGGTAAGCACCCTCTCTTCTGTCTACATATAGGCTTAGAATGGTTGTGGGTGAGCAATCAGTACACCCATAACTGGTTTATACAAATACAGTATTGGACCCTATGTATGTTAATATGTTATTATTACTTTTTATGGCTGTTTTAGCATGCTCTGGTCTATATTTATGCACCTAAGGGTTGCCCTCTCATGAGCTGGCAGGTTACTTTTGAGGTCATCAGTTTTCTCCTTCCATAAACATTGAGCACACCATATTGCATCCATCCTGGGTAACTAACTAATGTTTTCATAATGATGGACTAATACGATCTGAGTCATTAATCAATTTTACATGAGAAATGTAATGCACTCTGTATGATCATATTCAGATAAATGTGATAATCTTACCTGTACCAAAAATTCATGAATAGGTGTTTTGCCGTTGTTCATTGTTTTTTACCCCTTTTTTTCTTTGTTGTAGATTTGTTTTTAAATTACTTGTGATTTGTTTGTTTCAATATACTCAGTTCTGTTGGTCTTGATGAAGTGGATGACCCGCAAAATGTGTTGACCTTCTCAGAAGATTTAATGCCCTTATCTTTGTATGTATTTTATAGATAACATGTGTTTTTATATTGTATGAGATAAGAATTATTTTTAGACACATTGTATGATATAAGAATATCTTTTTGGCATGGTAGATGTGAACACTGAGGTATATTCAATGTCCCAAAATACCCATTGTCTTTATGTCACTTTACTGGGATGATATCCAAGTGTTCACATATTCTAGGCTAACTGCACTCCTTATCACGAACACAAACTTGTGGTACATACAATACTTGGGCAAATGTAACCATTTGAAGATTTCCCTTCTATTCCTGGTCTGGTAACCTCTCAAAATGTTTGACTTTCCTATAGTTTACTTCCCAGGTCCAAAGGCCTCCAGGATAAAGAGAGGGGGAGATACATAGAAAGGACACACACAATAATAAAAACCCAACAGGGATTGTAACCCTTCCCAATTCTCTACAAAACAAAAAAATGTTTTTACTGTACAAATACTTCATTCCATTTTACTTGTTTTCTGAAGTTGATCTTCAAGAGGAATGCAAAGATCATCAAGGACTGAACAGTAGATTCCAGCTAACCACTCATAATGAAAATATTGCCTGGCTTGCTAATGCCATGGCCTTTTATCCTGTATTAGAAATGTGAAAATTATTGACTATTAAAAAGAAGTATCCAGAGAAAAAAGCCAGGAACAGAAGATAAGTACTTTAAATAAACATGTATATAAGATGGAAAGTTTCTTTAAATATATTCTAGTAACAAATGATTTGTTTGCACTCATAAAAGAAAACGGTAGTGACTGTTGCCAATGCCCATAGTGGGCATATTAATCTAATATGAGTTCTATTAGGAAAACTGGGATTCAGGACATAAACAAAAATAGTGACTTCATCTGTTAACAGATGCCTAGTGCTATCCACTTGCCATTAATCACAGAGTTGGCAGTTTGGCCATGTTCAACAAAGAAAAGCTGCAAGAGGATGAAGTTTATTAACTGTCACTCATAATCATTCTCAACGTGTGTTTCTTGTTTCCTGGTTTACAGGGTTTCCTGCTGGCCATGTAATAAAAATACTCTAGAATTTTAGAGGATCTCTAGACTTTATTAGATCAAGTGCTGTGATATAGTTCAAATGGTTATAATGTATATTGCTAATATAATTAAACATGACAGGTGTGGCTGTTTGGCAAAGGTTCAAAATAGGATTACAGTAAGCAAAATAAAGCCTGCAAAGGAAAATCATGCTTTTTTATGTTTTGTTTATTACATTATATGCTAAGTATGGGAATATGAGTCTAAAATGATAATTACAGCACAGAATATTGATAGTGTCATGATCAGAAGTGAACATGAATCTTTAGGAATGTATTGAAAGGTGTACATCTCACAACAAAAAGTAAGGAACAAGATGAAAAATCTATTTTCTTCTGTAGCACTACATTTCCTTGGTTACAATTGCTTAGCAAGCCAATTACGAAGCCCAGTGTTTGAAAAGGAATATAAACGTCCAATGTATTCCAAACCTCCTTAAAGCTGAACTTCAAACAAAAATGTTCTCTTCTATGGTGGTTTGGATAGAGGTGGGATTCTGTGGTTGTCTGTGTCCCCCACTGGCTGGGGAGATTTTCCCACTTCCCAATAAAACACTTTTTTTGTAGAAAAATTTACTCAAAAAATATCTCAATACTCACACTCAACAATAGATCTTATCACTGAGCCAGAGGTCATGTGTTTGATTAAAAAACGAAATACACTTCAGGCGTAGCTGCCACTTTAAAACAAAGGTAAATAAAACACATCTACCATAAATATTAATAAAGGTAAATAGTGGCACTGGAACAAACAAAATATAAAGGAAATGTGTTAAATACAACAAGGTGTTAAACAAAATAACACCCCGTGAAACGAATCAATGTGCATCAAATCAAAATAAGTCCATAGGGGTCATATCCATGTCTGGATAGAAGACAGTCCATGATATATAAAAAATAATTGATTGTATGATCTCACACCCACCAAGTGAAAGACGTGTTGCCCCATATGATGCACACTCGCATTCTCATGTTCGGCAAAAAGAGTATTGTACCCCTCAGGGTTGTACACACTCCAGCCACATACTCTAGTCATCCAATGAGAATAATACTCCCAAAGATATGCAAAGAAGGAAGACTGTAATAGTGCAATAACGCACAATATAAAGTATTTATTAAAACCTTCAAAAGCCTATAGGTATTGCACTCACATGTAATATATTAAAACTTGTGCTGGTGAAGTGATCAGAAGCCAGCATATCATGATCACGGCAGACCCAATGTCAAACTCCATGTCTCACCCAACCAGTAAAGGATTCCTCCCGGAACGTCACTTCCGGCACTGCGTGTAATGTCACTTGCGGTTGCCGTGCAGTAACATCCCCACGTGGCTATTTACTATTTACTTCTTTGTAGAGCTGAGAAAAGTTAGAAGTTAAAAGTATTGTGAGGATTTTAATGTTTCCTTTTAGTAGATGTCCTGTAACTTCCCTTTTCCAGTGCTCACCTGTAAGATTAATTCTATAAAAAACTAACAGAAAAGGTTTAGTTGAAACACGTTCTTTTTTTTTTTTTAAATGATAGATGCAACTGAAAAATAAAAGAGAAAAGTTAAGGGGTGAGTTTATTAGTTTATAAAAAAATTGCTGTGCAAAAAGTCTCAAGCATCCACTCAGCTGTCATGAATAATCTTGTATTTTGCCTAATATATTTATTTTCAATGGTCATCAGTTCCAGCTAGTGGTTATAATGCAGTATAATATCTAAATCAGAAGTATACTGATCTATGTCTACCAGATGGTGGTGACAATAAGAGGAAATAAATATATTAGGCAAAATACAGGATTATTTGTGAGAGTAACTTTTTAATAGATAGACCCCTTAGCATCTGCTCATTATAAGTAGTAGGCATTTGGTGTTTAATGCAGCTCATTTTATTTTTACTCTTTTATGGTATAATTATTTGGTAGCCTAAGTTTGATGGCATTTGTTGCATGCTCATCAACATTCACAAGCAATTCTAAATGTAGTTTTATACAAGCATTATATTAAATGGGGTGTAAATGCAAGTAATACCACAGGGAATCCCAGAGAGGCACCTTCCAAGACTTCATTTAAAGCTGGACTATGGGGAAATGACAAAACTACCAATGCAGTGGAACACCGCCTGAACTGCAAGGAATAATGCTCAGTTTTATCTAGGGAACTGTAAAAAGCAGTTTTACATACCTTATCTACCCTTAGGTTATCTACCCCAGTGGTTCTCAAACTCACTCCTTAAGTACCCCCAACAGGCCATGTTTTGGGAATTTCTCTTAGATAAAATAGCTGTCCAAATTACCAAGCTATTGACTCTGATTTAAAGCACCTGTGCAAGATAAAGGAAAACCTGCAAACATGGCCTGTTGTGGGTACTTGAGGACTGAGGTGGAGAACCACTGATCTACCCTAGCTAACCATATCCACACTCCACAGATGTATACCTCTGTTGTGTGTTTACATTCAGTACCACAAGTCACACCTGTGCATTACAGCCCTATATACCTCTCTAAGAGTTGTGTCACAAGGCTAGGGAAGCCAGGACTAAGGGGCAAAAAGGATAAGTGCGCTGTAGGGATCTGCTGTCCTCTACTGTCTGTAGTTGTAAATAAACAGAGTTGCTGCTGCTGTATTTCACCCAAGACCAGAAGTAAGGACTATTGTTCACATAGTTAAACTGCAGCTACCAATAGCTTATTGAGTATGTATCTGAATCCTTGTGACAGATGCATCTGTGTACTATTGTTATTATCTCACATGCACAGTGTCAGATAACTAGGTTTGTGCTACTGTATGTGTGTAGTGGTCACCTTCCAGTATATTAGTAGATGAACCTGTTTATTGCAATAGAGTTTATATGCAGCTTCTGATATTTTAGTTAACCATGTCCCTTCTGGTCTGGGATTCTATAGCTAGTTTTAGCTCAGAGCTCAATAACCAGCATAGGCTACAGCTAGGTTAGGCATTCTACAGCCACTTTTGCAGTTAGAGCTCAGTTTGCATGGAAGATTGGAATCTACTAAGGACTAAGACACAGAGTTGATAAGCTGACTTGAGTTCCAGTATCACACGACGTTTCTGCTGGTGAGAAACTACATTCCAGATTGGTTGGACAATGACTGGAGGATCTCCTCATCACCTCTGATCTTCTCTTCAGGTCTCCAACACCAAGGATTATGCCACACCGTGATCATCTTCAGGGGCCCCTGCAATGGAGCTTTGCTGCAACATTCATCTGAAGATATCCCTATTAATACCCAGATATATGTGCACAATTCCACCAGGACTCTTGTTTGGTCATTTGCTGATATTACCTATTCGTATACTGGATGTATGTATTAATAATCTTTCATTCTATAAAGTTTGTATTATTTCGGTGCTGGTGTATATCTATATAATTATAGTTAATGTTGTATGCTGACTGCATTAGTTCCTCTGCTCCCAATTACTTTCACCACTACAGATCCGTGCTATAGTCAAAAGACGGCTACAGCGCAGACCTGAATTGCTGGGAGGGCGTCCATGCACAAGCTGCCTGCATGCCCCTGCGAGGCATGTGCGGCACGCTCTGTGATCACCGAGTCAATGAGATCAGCCAATGACAGCTGATCACGTGATGTAAACAAGAGATCGGTAATCTGCTTTTTTTTCCCCTCACGCTGATAGTGTGAGGGGAAAAAAAGTTGATCACTGGCTACAGAGCACAAATTCAATGCTAAGACAAAATACCCTGACACCTAAGACAAACATGCCAATGTGCCACTCCCAAGATGGGACAGATAAAATTTGCACGTTGACACATAAAATGATTGGTTCATGGATGGCAGCCACTGTACACCATCACTAAGGCCCCTTTCACATAGGACGGACTCTGGCAGTGGATCCACCTGTTCAGCGCGGAATCTGTCCACTGCTCCCTGCTGAGCATCTGGATGACAGGTCCGTGTCCGCTCCACTGATGCAAAGCAGACACGGACACAACCCACTGTTCTCTATGGGGCAGTCAAATGAAAATGGACCGCCAGTCCTTTTTCTCCTGGCTGTCATCCAATCCAATCCACCAGATGGATGGCGAAGGGAAACCCATCCGTCTGTTTTTAGCAGACAGGATCAGATTGGATGTCAGCGGATGTCAATAGACACATTTGGTGACATCTGCTGCTCCATAGAGAGAAATGGATGGTCTGATTGGGTCCGCAGTTGAAAAATTGACAGGCGGACCCAATCGGCCCATCAGTGTGAAAGGGGCCTAAGGTTGCTGCCTTTTGCTTCAGGTGAAATGGAATGCTAAAATTGCATGATTTTGTTGTAGTATTTTGAGCATGCAAAAACTGAACCAGCATTTAAGTATCATTCCAAAATGTGTTCTTCCTTCTGGGAACTAAAGCAACTTATAACTCATTCAGATATTAAACTGTGATTTGTCCATTTTCTAAAGGCACTAGAAATATGTTTCCTGTGCAAATAATTTTAATGTAGTGCTACAAAACAAAAAATGTTTTTTGAAATGTTTAAATTATAGTGGAAGAAAAAAAATATGATGGCCAAAACCTAGATATTTTTTTATGTATTTTCTTTTAACTTGGTTGTCACACTGACAGCCCATCCTGCCCAGCCCTGCTGATTTCTCAGAAAGAGTGGCTCTCCCAGTGTAATCAGCAGAATCTGACAGGTAGTTCATTGCATTGGAGTATCAAGTGTGATGTATTTGTTCCTGATATAGAAAATATCAGCTATCACACTGACAGTGGAGCACAACTGAGTACACTGGGAGAACTGCTTCTCCAGTGTAATGTGCAGAGCTGGTCTGTCCCAGTCCCACACAGTGCAGGAGACAGTTGGGACACTGCAAAGGCAGTAGAGGCTCCCACTCCAGGTGTGTTATTCTTCTTCCACAGCACTTGAAGTCTTTCAGTCCAAATGCCTGCCATGTTTACTTTAAAAAGTTCTTTATAATTTTTTCATGAAAAGGGAAAATAGTTTTTCAATAATTTCTTATAGCTAGTAGCCATTTATGGAGTCAGGCTGGCATATGTGCATAATGAAACTATCTGTAAATGCAATGCAAATTTTCCTATTATAAATACTGTAACTTATAGAGTGAAAAGTAATCTGTTGAAGAACAGATGCTAGCAAATATCAACAAATGTTATTTAACCTAGTAAATGTGCTAATGAATGTGTATCATTATTAAAGTAAATCTGTTTATAAATATGCCTTTTTGTACTTTGAAGTTATTATGTACTGTTTTGTGATAGAATTTAAGTTTTTTACCATAGGTCAGAAGAAAAATCCACTTTCGAATTTGGGCTTATATTGAAACTAACCTCTATTTCTGGGCAGAGAAGCAAATTGAAATGTGGGATGTGTGTTTCTGTTGGTTTAATATATTACATTTACATGTGAGATAGGTAGCTTGTACTTTAGTCTTGAAAGGTAGGAATTACTGAAACTTACAGTATGTCAGTGGGCTCTTACTTGATATAAGAATTTCCTGGTCTCATTACCTGGTCAATTACATTCATCTCGATCAGTGAGAAAATTACTTTTCTGCTTGAATGGCGTTGTGTCTGTGCACTTTATTTTTGTACATGCTGTACTTTTGATCATGTATCACAACTATGGACTTGATCTATAAAAATATCAATGCACTAAGTGTATTGCTTGAAGCAGTGGTGTACATAGAATATCTGGCACCAAGAAGGGATCATCTTTTAACACCCCCCTCCAATATTAAAATTATTAAAATACATTTTCTTAAATAATTAAATTAAATTAAAAGTATTTCCAGTAATAATCATACAATTAAAGGGCATGCATGCTGTTGGTAGGGGTAGAATTGGCTGTAAAATGTAAAAATTTAGCATGCACACAGCACAATGCATCAAGAATGCTACTGTGAGGACCGGTGTTCTGAAACTGAGCATTTTAAGCATGAGCTATGCAAAATTGTGAATAAAGAATTTTATCACCTTAGAACTATGATACAAAGCTAATATAATTTAGAGTATATGTAATCCCTTACATTGTTGTAAAACAACCCACTCAGTTTAAAATAGGAATGTAAGGCAACATATATTTATATGTACAGTATATATACAGTACCTCACAAAAGTGAGTACAACCCTCATATTTTTGTAAATATTTTATTATATCTTTTCATGTGATAACACTGAAGAAATGACACTTTGCTACAATGTAAAGTAGTGAGTGTGCAGCTTGTATAAGAGTGTAAATTTGCTGTCCCCTCAAAATAACTCAACACACAGCCATTCATGTCTAAACCGCTGGCAACAAAAGTGAGTACACCCCTAAGTGAAAATCTCCAAACTGGGCCCAAAGTGTCCATATTTTATGTGGCCACCATTATTTTCCAGTACTGCCTTAACCCTCTTGGGCATGTGGTTCACCAGAGCTTCACAGGTTGCCACTGGAGTCCTCTTCAAGGACATCATGGAGCTGGTGGATGTTAGAGACCTTGTGCTCCTCCACCTTCCGTTTGAGGATGTCCAACAGATACTCAATAGGGTTAGGTCTGGAGACATGCTTGGCCAGTCCATCACCTTTACCCTTAGTTTCTTTAGCAAGGCAGTTGTCGTCTTGGATGTGTGTTTGGGGTCGTTATCAATTTGGAATACTGCCCTGCGACACAGTCTCTGAAGGGAGGGGATCATGTTCTGCTTCAGTATGTCACAGTACATGTTGCCATTCATGGTTCCCTCAATGAACTGTAGCTCCCCAGTGCTGGCAGCACTCAGGCAGCCCCAGACCATGACACTTCCACCACCATCCTTGACTGTAGGCAAGACACACTTGTCTTTGTATTCCTCACCTGGTTGCCACCACACACGCTTGACACCATCTGAACCAAATAAGATTATCTTGGTCTCATCAAACCACAGGACATGGTTCCAGTAAACTATGTCCTTAGTCTGCTTGTCTTCAGCAAACTGTTTGCGGGCTTTCTTGTGCATCATCTTTAGACGAGGCTTCCATCTGGGATGACAGCCATGCACACCAATCTGATGCAGTGTGCAGATTATGCTCTGAGCACTGACAGGCTGACCCCCCACCCCTTCAACCTCTGCAGCAATGCTGGCAGCACTCATATGTCTATTTCCTAAAGACAACTTCTGGATATGATGCTGAGCACGTGCACTCAACTTCTTTGGTCGACCATGGCGAGACCCGTTCTGAGTGGAACCTGTCCTGTTAAACCACTGTATGGTCTTGACCACCGTGTTGCAGCTCAGTTTCAGGGTCTTGGCAATCTTCTGAGGGAGAAACTGAGGGATGGACTGGCCAAACATGTCTCCAGACCTAACCCTATTGAGTATCTGTGGGACATCCTCAAATGGAAGGTGGAAAAGCACAAGTTCTCTAACATCCACCAGCTCCATGATGTCCTTGAAGAGGACTCCAGTGGCAAGCTGTGATGCTCTGGTGAACCTCAAGCCCAAGAGGGTTAAGGCAGTGCTGGAAAATAATGGTGGCCACACAAAATATTGACACTTTGGGCCCAATTTGAACATTTTCACTCACTTTTGTTGCCAGCGGTTTAGACATTAATGGCTGTGTGTTGAGTTATTTTGAGGGGACAGCAAATTTACACTGTTATACAAGCTGTACACTCACTACTTTACATTGTAGCAAAGTGTTATATCTTCAGTGTTGTCACATGAAAAGATATAATAAAATATTTACAAAAAAGTGAGGGGTGTACTCACTTTTGTGAGATACTATATATATAGGGCTTAAAAAGGTGGGGCTGGAGACTGTAGGGGGCATGTCAGCAGGAGGCAGATTAATAGCAGTGCACTGATCTTCCCAGTGAAGAGCTGTGCAGGGTGAGACATCTGATGACTAGAGTACAGGCGGACCATGCTACCAAGTAGAATGCAAAGAAGAAAATTGACCATGCTGGGATGGAAGCACTTTCCTGCCTAGTGTGGTCAGTTTAAAATAGGAAAGCAGGGGGACTGGCATGATCACAAGGTATTTCACACAAAGGATGAAATACAAAGAAAACATGATACTTTTTCATACAAGTACATGGTACAACAGACATATATCAGGAATATTAAACATAAGGGTACACTTTAATACAAGCATCCCTATCACTGTATTATTATTTATAGTGAGCAGCGCAATTTATATAGTAGAAATGTATGTACGGTATGCCTGTCACAAGTTGGGTAAATAAAAAAGAGCATATGATAAAACATATGTGCAAACGGCAGAAACATCCAGTAAAAACAGCATGTCAAAGGGACAGTTAAATCCAGGGATACTGTATAGGCAGCTGAAACTGTAAAAAAATCTTAACATTTAAAGTAAAATGTATGCCGGCCCCAAACTCCCCCCAGTCCCTGAGCTTCCCTATTGGTTATAGGTGGTTTCACGGACCAATAGGAAGGCTTGAGGGCTGGAAATGGTAATCATTTGACATATTTTTATTTAAGGTAAACTATAATTGTATATTTTTTCATAATATGCTCAGTTTCATGTAACTAGGTTTGTGACAGGATTGCACATTGAATTAAGCACTTTGAATTAAGCACTTTGACACCTTTTACTGTGAATGTCATGCTTACATTTTCTCTAATGGACTTAAAACACTGAGAGTTTGTTCTTTAACAAGGAACCTGAAAAACTGTAGAGCTAGATTTTGTTTAATTTAAAGTGGTAGTAAACTCAACACAGCTAATCCACTAAAAACCTAGATGCTAATCCTAGAGTGTCCCGTGATTGTTCTTACAATTTCTGCAGTTTATTATTATTGTAGCCCATTCTGTCTGAAGCCATCGCCATCTTTGTTCAGTCCTCTCGCTCCCTTCTCCATTCAAACTTTCTCCCTTCTGGTATGTCAGTGCAGTGATCTCACGCATGCACAGTGAAATTAAGCTAAGGAACTGGTGAATGGTCAGCAGTTTAGCAAGATTAAAATGTAATGCCATGGAGTAATGCTGATGGATACACTGCACTCAGCTGTATTAATTGACGGCACGCTCAGTGTGCCGTCAATCAGGAAAACAATGCGAATGTGCGAGTGATTAAAAAAACAGAACGGGCAATATCTTCTAAACAGTGCAACTTAAAGAACGTTTAAAAACAACCACTAGTAAGTCATTTTATACTGTTTTACATGATGCTGACTCATCCTGAAGAGTTTACTACTGCTTTAAATATCATAAAGAGAAATCCAAAATAGTCAATGGATTCATATGCACATGACAATTTAAATTCAGTGATATAATTTAAGATTTTGTCACTTGTATCATTAAGAATAGCCTGGAGCAAAAAAAGCATGAAGATCATGGGGTAGACACCACGTGACAGGGTTAAAGGGGTGCCAGGAAGCTGTGGGATTAAGGAAACAAAAAATAAAACATGGTCCTCTTACCTTATTGGTAATTGGGCTCTCAGATGGAAGGGGCCCTGTAAGCCAACCATTTCAGCAGGAAGAAGTAGGGCAATCGCATTCTCAGGATGTCCAGTGGCCAAAGAGCTCCAGCGCATGACCTGGGGATAGAAAACAACATGTGCTAGGTAGACCTACTGTTTCAGCTATATAATGCAGCAGATGCAGCAGCAGCAAATAACAGCAGAGAAACTTGCTATAGAGAATGAAGCAGAGTGTCTCTGCTACTGCTCCTCCCAGCCACATGCTCGGTGGTCCAATCTTCAGGAGTGTCATCACCTGAAACTGCTCCCCAGGTTCAGTGCCACATTAGGAGTCCTAACTTGGAATCTCCAGCCCCCATAGCCTAGTGCATGTCTGTCTCTGACTACAGACAGGCTAGGAGGAATCTTCCCAATCAATGGGACTAATATTTGGAAGGAAATTGTCTGCTTACTAGTGCCCTTTATCTCTTAACAGACATCTCCACAGTGTGGTTGTCTCACCTCGAGAGTCCCCACTCAGGGAGGTGGCCCGATGAGTGAGCTGGTCAACAGCAAGCATGACCTTTCACTAGGTGTGGCTGTAAGATCTCCAGTGGATTCTCCAGGCAGCTGATGACGGCTTCTAAGAAGTAGCATGGCCTCGGCGGTAGTGGCAAGTTCCAGGGTGGCCTACTCTGTGTCTAGGAGTGGCCATCAGGCAAATTGGGACAGCTCAAATAAACCCTAAGGTGGAATCCAGGCTTGGCTTTGAGATTTTAGCAGTTGTCAGGCAGACGGAGGACAAACAGGACCACTGGTATTAATGGCAGCATTGAGGAAGAGATGGTTAACCCACCTAAGGAAGTAGGTCAGAGGGTGCAAAAAAACAAGTGTGCAGTGACGGGGTCAGTAGTAAAGGTGGCATCAGTAGCTGTAAGGTAGTTTGGTGCAGGGCATGTACCATGTTCCTTTGTTAATCGAATGGTACGTGTAAAGTAACAGGTGGTGTCTCATGAATGGGAAGGTTGTTAATATTGAGTCCCAGGAGACCCAGGGTCCCCATTAAACTGAGGTAAGGGACATTTTAGAGGGTCTCAGAGATGTTTTTGTTGGATGCGGCATCTAGGTGTATCACTGGCTGTTGCCATATGGGTGCCTCAGGTGGGAACTAGGGAGATGGCTGCACAAGGTCTGGAGCAAAAATTGACACTGGATACTAGCATGGGAGTATCATAGGAGAGTGCAGCTTCCACTGCCAATGTGGCTGTTTCTGGGTTTGCGATGACTAAACACAGCACAGCAGATTCCAAGCCAAATGATTTTAACAAAGAGACACCGAAGATAGGTCTAGCAGACATGGCAAAAGTGCAAGGTGTATGCATGTTTTGAGGGTCTCTGGGGCTGCACCTAAAACCTGATATTAAAGAAAAAATGGAAGGAAGGGGGAATGCGATTGTCAGGATTGAGCTAACCTACTGGTGGCACTGTGCTGCTCTGGGCTGTTTGCTGCAGCTCCAGTGGCCACCAGCAGGTGTCTCCCCAGAGCCAGCAAGCTGTAACAACCAGCCTCACCTGGGTTCAGCCATTAGATGGCTATTTAAGACTGTTCCTCCCTTTCCCCAGTGCGTCACGATCCTGTTCGCCTCCTTGCTGCCAGATCCTTGTGCTCGTGTCCCCTGATATCCTGAACCTTCCTGTACCTATCTGCCTTGCTCCTGCTTCCTGCCCTAGTACCCAGCCTTGATACCTTGCTTCCTTGTATACCCTGTACTCTTGTCCTTTATGTTACAGATATTGTATATAGTT
>BLSH010476022.1:327327-364464 GCA_018402905.1 Glandirana rugosa
TCGAAACCGTTATTTTGAATCTTCGACTAACCTAAGATACGTCTCGACGTGGTCAACAACGTGTGAGGTCAAAATCATTTAGAGGGGGAGTCACAACTAGGGGTTTTCTTTCGTCGAGTGATAGTATTCACTGGGGGACATGTACAACCATATTGTAACGAATTAGTAGGTGAGGTGTCGTAACGACGAATATTGAGACCTAGTGTCCACTAAGAAAGTCTTCTTAGAGGTTTACGTATTTTGTTTACGAACGTTATCATTTCATGTCATTGTTTTCGAAAATGTGGCATTGGGGTATATACCTGCAACCTGGCGGATTGCATATATGTTTACATTCTGACACTACTTCTGCATATGTGAGTTTAACCTTTTATTGATAGTTAAAGCTTTTGTTACTGTACTTTACTATTGCAAGCATTTGTTTTATGCATTTGGAGATTCTTCTGAAAGAATCACCTGTGATCCAGAGTTATAAGCAGCAATGCTGTGGAGTGGATGATTAAGCAATGTTATACCAACATGTACAGGGGGTCACTTATGATAGTGAGCTGCTTTCTTTTGGGGATCAACACTGAGGGGGAGATTTACTAAAACTGGAGTGTGCAACAACTGGTGCAGCTCTGCATAGAATCCAATCAGCTTCTAAGTTTTATTGCCAAAGCTTAATTGAACAAGCTGAAGTTAGAAGCTGATTGGCTACCATGCACAGCTGCACCAGATTCTGAGTGCTCCAGTTTAATTAAATCTCCCCCTGAGTGTTTTTTCACCATCCGATTAGTCACAAAATGCTGAAAGGAACAGGGGTGGCCCGTGCATCACCCCCCCAACACCTCCCCCGCCCCTTATCCATGCACCCGGCCCATTTCAGGACGCTGGGCTCATGAAATACAATGGCAGGGATAGGCGGGGGATGTGTTGGTTGAAGCACGTGATTAGAGCCAGAGGCTTTAAAATAGGGTGGGCTCGGGACGCAGAGAGTGTGCCCCGATCCCACCCAATTGTGTGACTGTAGCAAATTAATTTTCACTATTTTCAAACTAACGTCCCTTCGTGCCAATCGGGAGACAGGTCTGTGAGACCTGTTTCTTGATTGGCCCAAGTGCCAGGCAATCCTATTGGATGCCTGGTGCTAAGGATGGGGGAGGAGAAGGCCACCTACTCCGCGGCTCCACAGCTTGACATGGAGGAGAAGGAGGACGGATGTGACCACACACAGACTGGAGGTAAGTGCCCTGGACCTCCAGTGGGGGGGATTCGTTTTGTGTTTTGTCAGCACAGCACCCCCCCTGGATGACTGAGAGCTGCGCCATGTGCTTGCGGGGGGGAGGTGGTGTGTTCTGTTAGTGGCGTGACAGCACCCCACTCCCCGGATGAGTAAGTGCCATAGGAGGGGGTTGCTTGCTGCCCCCTCCAAAACACCCACAAACAGCTAACTGGAAAGGAAGAATTTTTTTTCTTTTTTCTCTTATTTTTTGGATTCTAGGTGGTCCATGGACTATTTGTAATTTTGACATTATTTTACAGGCTATGCATTATTTATATTGGTGCTCATTACAGAAGGTGCTTTGCTGTGATATTGTTATGTAGAAGGAAGCTGCCTATTTTCAATCAAGTATATTTGTATGCTCATTTTTATTTTTATTCATTGTATATGTTTTGAGTTTGTATAACTTGTAGTTTTGTGTATGTTGGGTATAGCATTAATTAGTAGGAGTAGTCTAGCAGTGTCACCATTAGGTGTTGTTTGGAAAAAGAAGCCAAATACATTTTGCCTTATACATTACTTGTCCTATCTTGGAAGAGAGTTCTGTTGACAAGGTGATTGACCCTGATTTTTGCAGGGTATCTTGCACATCTATTTGGTGGGGCAATTACTTGGGTCTATCATTATAAAACATACAACAAGTTTGCTTTCCATTTACTACATATTCATCCATGGAGCTTTCAACTTTTTCCTTCAAGTGGACTGTTTCATATTGTTTTCTTTGTACAAAATGTTTAGCTCTTTCTTGGAGTAGGTGGTTTTCAACACGTTAGTGGATGGCTTTGTGCTCCACTATTTTTTTTTTTTTCAAACAACCAAGTTTTATTGAGTTTGGTACAAAATACAAGCGTAGATATCATCATAAAAAAAGAAGCATTGGTGTAGAAACTCCATAGATAGTACAAAATAAGTACCTTGGTTCATGTAAATAACAACATTCTTTATAAAGATATACAGGAATAAGGAAAAGAGAATGAGCAATAATAAGAGTAATACACATGCAGACCTTGCCACAAGAAGCATATCCATATTAATACAATATATACTAGTACGATTTATCATCATTAGTATAATAGATGAAGAGCAAACAATACTTTCATAGCCTTGCATAGGTAATCCAACAGACAATTCAAACCAATATAAGTCCAAAA
The DNA here is from genome assembly GCA_018402905.1 of Glandirana rugosa. Lineage (NCBI taxonomy): Eukaryota > Metazoa > Chordata > Amphibia > Anura > Ranidae > Glandirana > Glandirana rugosa. The sequence goes on from BLSH010476022.1 coordinate 329,743, forward strand.
ATGCAGTACACCGCTATGAGGTGCATGTAGATGGGGATTGTAGCCATCTATCGTAGATTTTATTGTATGTACCTGGGTGACCCCAATTTGTGTAAATAACCTTTTTATATAGCTGAGTATTATTGACCTTGTTATGTCAGGTGGCAAAGGTAGGGGGCATAGCCTATATCCAACCCCCGAGCCACTACTTTCTTGGCGCTAAACAATGTTTCATGTACAAATTTAAGAGTATGTTTGTCCATGTCTGTATCAGGGAACAAACCTAGTAAACATTCCCTGGGATCCATTGTCACCGGGGTACCCATCTGATCATGAAACAATTTAACAACTTGTACCCAGAAGCCCTGAATACGGGGACAATGCCAGATCAAGTGTACATGAGTGTCAAAGGAGTTCAGGTATTTGGGGCACTCTGGACTCCGAGAAGGACAAAACTTGGTCATGCACTCTGGAGTAAGATATGATCTGTGAAGAATGTAGGTTTGAGTTAGCCTGATATTTTGGGAGATACATATTTACAAGCTTCAAGCACCTCGCTCCAGTCCTCATCATCCATTTCCCCTGCTTCGGCCTCCCACCTAGGCTTAATAGCGTAGGCTATTTGGAATGCAGAGGGAGTAATTAGCATATCATAAAAAAAATAGACATTAGTTTGCAGGGTTCAGGACATCCAAGGTGGCTACGCCTGGATAGATATCCCCAAACTGCACACACAGAGCATGCCACAACTTAAGATACCTAAACAACATGTGATTCAGTAGGGCAAATTCAGATTTCAATTGGTCAAAGAGTTTAAGCTTGCCCAGGTGTAAAACATGGGAGAGCAGATATATATCCCTTGTGATCTAGACACTCGGATCAAGAACCTGGAGAAGCTCAGACAGATGTTTATTATACCACAGTGGGGTATTATTATTGAACCCGGAGCAGTTCATCTTAGATAATGCTAAATCCCATATCCGCTTGTGGTGAAAGAGTAGGCCAGAACGGTTCGGAAAAGTGGGGTAACCGCCCAGACCTCTCAACAAATCACAGAACGGATGTGGGAAGTGAGATACTGGGAGTTGACAGACTAATGATAGGTATCTATTCTGGTCATATTTATTAATATGATAAAAGTGGGACAGCTGCGCCGCCAGAGAGTATAGACCAAAATTGAGAACTGCCAGTCCACCCAAGAAAGTGGGAATTTTAAGCACTTTCCAAGACAAAGATATGGGTGCTAAAATATCCGAAGAGTATAAAATTCAATAGTTATAATAATATTCCATCTGAGCCTGGATCTTTAGCTATAGCACAGCCAGCCATAGCGAGCTGAATGTCTCTGAAATGGGAGCTTCTAATATAGTCACCTGTTCCTCTGTCAGAGTAGGAAAAGTAAGTGTCCAAGGAGTCATCTAAGGTTTGAGTAGGATAGTCAACCTTGGATGTATAGACATCTTGAAAAAAACATAGCAAACTTCCTAGTAATTACTTCCGGATCTGTGATGTGCTCACTCATGGGTAAACCCAATATGATGACCACCAGAGGTCTGCTGCTCTCCACTATTTTTTTGCATTACCACTCTAGATTTTTATCCTCTGTGCCATGTTACTGGCTACAATACATTATGTGGCTGATCCTTTTGGGGTACTGCGGGCTACTGACAAGATAGAGGGCCAGGGAACTCAGCTTCGTTTGTTGGGCATTGTTTATTCAGAGGCTATGGAATATTACCAAGTGAAGTGCAAACTTGCAGATTTTAGGTGGTCAGTACCAGTGGCCTGTGACAAAAAGAAAATTTAGTTGCGCCAATTACAGTCACTGTTAGGTTAGTTAATCTTTTCCTGACCATGCCAATGGGCTGGATATTTTGCCAAAAGTTGTCCTTTCTGATATTTCTACCTCTTTTCTGCCTCCTTCACCGCCACCATACAGCTCTTGCGTTACTTTGCCTTAGCATGTTTGCTTCTAAACATTTAAAATATAACTATATTTTTGTGGGAAAAAAATGCAAATAAAAAAATAATATTGCATATATAATTGCTACACAAACCACATTGTATTGAATGTTAATGAAATTTACCTTTACTTTTCAATCTGCAGCCATGCCATTTTCTGTCAAATTAACCACTTCAGCCCCGGAAGGATTTGCTGCTCTAGGACCGGAGCCCTTTTTGCGATACGGCGATGCGCCGCTTTAACTGACAATTGCGCGGTCGTGCGACGTTGTACCCAAACAAAATTTGCGTCCTTTTTTTCCTACAAATAGAGCTTTCTTTTGGTGGTAATTGATCCCCTCTGCGTCATTTCTGATCGCCGCTATAAACAAAAGAAGAGCGACCATTTTGCAAAAAAACCCAAATTTCTTACTTTTTGCTAAAATACAAATCCAAAAAAAAATATAAAAAAACATTTTTTTTTCACCGTTTTTGGCCGATTTATATTCTTCCTCATATTTGCGATAAAAAAAATCGCAATCGGCGTTTATTGATTGGTTTGCGCAAAAGTGGTCGCGTTTACGGATGATGAGAATTCATTTTTGGGGTTTTTATTATTTTTTTTTTTTTACTAGTAATGGCGGCGATCTGCGATTTTTAGCAGTACTGCGATATTTCAGCGGACATGTCGGACTATTTTGACACTTTTTTGGGACCATTGGCATTTATACAGCGATCAGTGCTATAAAAATGCACTGATTACTGTGTAAATGCCATTGGCAGTGAAGGGGTTAACCTGCAGGGGGCGCTCTAAGGGTTAACTGTGTTCCCTGGGCGTGTTCTAACTGTATGGGGGCTGCCCTAGCTGGGGAAGGGAAGTGGTCACAGCCTTCGTATACAGGAAGGCTGTGATCACATCCCTTCCCCCTCACACAGAGCGGAGGTCCGTGGTTACATACAAGTGACCTCCGCTCCTTCGCTCCGGGGGGGCCATCGCGGGTAGCCGGCGGCAATCGAAGCCGCCGCACCTGCTCCCTGGCCCTCCCCGAACACAGTGAGCGCGCGGGCGCGGCTCTGGCGGCGCGCGCGCGCTCACTAGGCTCGTGAGCGCGGCCGCCGTCATATGACGGCGATTTGCGCTCAAGAGCCACCTTGTCGCCGTCAATTGCCGATCAGCGGTCGGCAAGCGGTTAATGCAATAAGGCAACCAGGAGGCCTTCCGTACACAGCTGGTGCACAGAACTCCCCCAGAAAAGTAATTTCACATGTTTCTACACTGATGTGGTATTCCCCACTACCATGTGGTCTACATTTGCTTCATGCATTCTCTTCCTTATATGAGGGGGATGGTGTGTCATTGTTTATCTTTAATATCCCAATACTGAGCATATGGACAGGAATTAGTTACTGAGATACAATTGCTTTCCTTACACTGGTATTTTCATCTCTCATGTGTCAAGTCAATAGACATGTGTTGCCTGTATCATAAGTGAGAATATAATAGTTTATCAGAGGGATTCACAGATGTAAAGATTAAACTACTGTAATAATCCCTGTATTTTCCAGGGATCAGCAGCAAGCTGAAGAGCAGTGAAATGCACTAGACTTTACCAGCTACTCAGAAGACAGGCTCTCAACATGGCCCAGTATTGTATTGAGGTTAGCAGGTATTTGCCTGAGCCACTGATGCTGTGGATGGACTTGGGCTGCTTACAACAGGCCCACTGCCTGACAATTTGTCTCAACCCTTCAATTTTTTTTCAGTGGTGACTGTTATCCAAATTAGGGTATCTAAATTCAAAGTTTTTCTTAGAGTGGGGTAAATTTAGCAACCTTGTATGGTTTTCATTGACGTCTGTGTCCCCTCTGGGCAGATTTACACTCTCTATTTCTCTATTCTCACTGAAGCATAAAATTAGGGAAAATAAAGAATTTGGCATTGAGATGAGGACAATGTTGCAGTAAGGACATTGTTCTAGTGACAGCTGTCTAAGAGGGATTTCCGATCACTTTGGACTTTTTTTCTGCTAAAGTATCTAGTAACTAAAGTAACTAAAGGCAAAACTTTTTTTTTCATCATTTGTGATAGAGTAAGCAAGGGTCGTGAATACCTGTCAGTTTTATTTTGCTATCTGTGTACTATTGGGGAGATTTCCCTTCACTTCCAGGAATGCCTCCAAAATAAGATAATCTCTGGCTGTCACCAGGTTTACCAAAACTAGAGTCCTCATTGGAAGTTTTCCTCTCAATTTCTGGTGACAACCTAAAATTTGGAATTTTCTTTTTATTTCTCTTTCAATAAAAACAGTAAGCAGGACAAATAGAGAGGGTGAATCTCCCTAACAGGGGCACCGACAGCAATACAAACCTGACAGGTGTTCTAATCCCAGTTCGCTCTATTAAAAACTTAAAAAAAAAGTATTGCCTTAGCTATACTTTAAATATTATAGAGTGTACAAGACAATATTTAAAGAGAAATCTACCCAAATAAAAGCAAAGTTTGGGTTTTATACATACTTTAATCTACTTATCTGTGAGGGTTGAAAACATCCCATGTAAAATATCTACAGTAAACCAATACTCAGTAGAAAAAAATGAAGTTAGACTTTACTCACACAAAGAGGAACACACATTACAATATATTAAAGAATCATACAATTTTATTCCACACAATTCATAAAACACATATGTATTAGTTAAAATTGGTTGCCTATATTCAATAATCTAGCAATATATAGTATAAGGTGTGTAACCACTGCTACTTATCAATCACACACAAAAAAGAGAGTTATTGAATTTGCTTCTTGAATATTACAAAATTTATATCCATCTGGAGATGCAGAGGTAAGTCGGGCCTGTAACCATGGTAATCAAGCAAGGAACTCCCAGGGTGGAGAAACAGAAAAACAGAAAAAGGAGCAGAGAAGCGGCAATCAAAAGAGGCTCAGCTGACAAATAAATGTCTTGAGAATGTAAGAGGTGGCCCACATCTAGTCCCACAAGGATAACAGCTTTTCAGAAATTCCATAACTTATAAGTATTACATCACCAATAACAAGGGTTGGTATACTTGATGTACTGAACCCTTAAATCAAAGTGTATCTCTGTGTAAGCTGCATGAATCTTAAGTCTCTCAAGGTCAAGGACTATTGGATATATGCCAATTATTCATGGAACAGAAAAAGGATCTGCAACCATAACTCATCTGTCCCTAGAATTTAATGGAGGCCCATTTATGGTACTATAAAGAATCTCAATCCAGGACCATTACAAGTTGCCACCAGGAGTTCACAAACCGCCACACCTCTAAACCTCCCCCTTACATACCTGCCCCCACACTCCAACATATACAGTAGTCCAAGGGTATTAATTGCATCCAATCAATCGTAGGGAGACTGACTGAACATTGTTTACTTAAAAAAAAAGAAAAGAAAATTGTTCATGTTAATTACAAAAAATGCAATTTTATTTGTATTATTATACAGGATGTATATAGTGCCAACAGTTTACGCAGCGCTTTACAACTTGAGGGTAGAAAGTACAAATACAATTCACTTAAATACAGTAGGAATACAGTAGGAATCAGAGGGCCCTGCTCATTAGAGCTTACAATCTAAGAGGGAAGGTCAAGAGATACAAGAGATACAAGAGGTAATACCTGTGGGGGATGTGCTGATGAAGATAAATATACAGTTGTTGGGTGGGAGCCAGATAGGCTTCTCTGAAGAGATGAGTTTTCAGGGAACGTCTGAAGGTGGACAAAGTAGGAGAAAGTCAGACAGATGGGGTAGAGCATTCCAGAGGATGGGAGAGGCTCTGGCGAAGTCCTGGAGGCGAGCATGAGATGAGGTGACAAGGGAGCTAGAGAGCGGGAGGTCTTGGGAGGAGTGAAGAGATCAATTTGGTTAGATGTAGCTGGAGGCCAGGTTGTGGATGGCTTCATAGGTTATTGTTAGTATCCTGAATTTAATATATTGGTTGAGTGGCAGCCAATGGAGGAATTTATGGGTGTAGCAGACGCCGATCGGTTTTTAAGGTGGATGAGCCTGGCAGCAGCGTTCATAGTGGACTGAAGTGGAGATATCCTATTTAAAGGTAAGCCAGTGAGGAGGGAGTTGCAGTAGTCAAGGCGAGAGATGACTAGGGAATGGATTAGAAGCTTTGTGGTGTCATTGGTTAGGAAGGGGCGTATCTTGGAGATGCTGCAAAGGTCCAATCGCTATCCAAACTTTGGATAGCAATTGGATGTGGGGCCAAAAGGTTCGTTCAGAGTCCAGGATTACACCTAGGACCTGGGCTTGGGGGGGGGGGGGGGTTGATAGTTGAGCCGTTGATTTTGACAGCGAAATTTGGGGAAGTGGCACGAGGTTGAGGAAATATCATAAGCTCAGTATTGGATAGGTTGAGTTTGAGGAAGCGATGTGGCATAAGTTGGTGATACATGAGGACACAGATGGAGAGAGCTGGGGGGGGGGGGTGTGGGAGTGTAATTTAAATGGAGGGGCATGCCTCAGAGTCCTGGTGGTTCTTTCGGTATATGGATGTAGAATGAGCAAGAGTTGGTGGGAGCAGTATTAGGGAGAGGACAGAAGGTGGGGTGATATATAAAAGCTGGGTGGTGGAGAAGAGGGGTGAAGGTAAGAGAGTTTGAGGAGAGAGGACACAAGTGCCAGAAGGAGTGGTAGAGAGTACATGTTATAGAGTGGAAGGAGAGCTGAGTAGAGAGACAGGGTCGTCTGCAGCCTGTTGGGTTTTTCAGTGTAGTTTGCTATGTTTATTCGCTTTGTGCAATCGCTGAAGTGCAGAGCTTGAAGTGCATAAGAAAAAAAAAAGAATCACTTCGAGAAAGAAGCCCCTGTAATGTGCTTCCCCAGAAATGTGCTGACCCCATAAGAGTGCTCAAATTTATACTGATATAAGGGTGGGGGTGGAAGTTTGTTAATTAATCATGAGTGAATATAAGGATGCCTAACAATCAAGCAGACCTTTCACTTCTAAAGTGAGACTACTACAAAGGGGCCATAAAGATAACAACACGGGAGTGCGCATGCGCGGGACCTCCAGAAAGACTTGCTGACCGGGAGCTCAGCACCGCTCCGGCCCTAAACAGACTCCTCGGCTTGCCATACAGTGCGATGGAGCCCGCTACTCCAGGACTGCCATCAGGCCATCCCACAGAGCAGACACGTATGTCTGGAGACCCACAGAGGCGTGAGGTGAATCGGCAACTCTGCTTTGATTCCCAGCCCCCAGCGGATTCCAAGATGGCGGCCGCGATCATGGCAGGCGGCAATCCCCGGGAGAGGGACATATAGCCAGATGATCCCCCACCACACCGGGATGCCTACCACTGGGCTCCTTTGTCTCACCGGCCTCTGCCGAGTCTCTATTACGGTGCACAATGGTGGATCTGCTAGACTCACCTATTATAGACACTCCACTGGGCCTAGCTGCACCGCAGCCAGCCACCACTCCTCCCCACAATCTACTCCCTGATATGGGGCTCCTACTCTATAGATTTTCTGAGAAGCTAGCAGCAGGGCTGGCACAGAACGCAGAACACATCACATCCACAATAAAGGCTGATATAAACAGCCTGGGAACACGCATAGATTCGATTGAAAAAGCGGTGGATCAAACTGTGGCCAGAATTAACCAGCATACTTCGTGCATACAGACACTAGAAGACCAGCTTGAAGGTGCCATCTCCAAAATTGATGAACTCGAAAACAGGAGCAGGAGTTACAATTTCCGTACACGTGGCCTCCCTGAATCCATACAGGATATCCAGGGCACAATCAAAACTTTAATCAAAGATCTTTTACCATGGAGAGGAGCTAGGAGACTCAGCTCCGCTCCCCCGCCAGCAATCCGGCATATAAACACAGCGATCCGCGGTGGAACCCCACAGCCAAACCCCTCCCTACAACCCAGGGACCTGCATGGACTGCTTTGTGGAGCGGCCCGGACAAAGACCGCTCACAGCACAGCCGAGTACAGGGGGAGAGAGGACGCATGCTGCAGCCAATATGGCCATCGCAACACAGCCACAAGTCCAGGTACCGTCCTATGCAGCAAAGCTGGCAATGCCTGCACCACTCCTGCACAAAGACAACCCCGCTGTCCAAACCCAGCAACAAATGGTGAATCCCCCAGCAACAGAGCCTTCCTCCCCAGGGGACATAGCGCAAGCGGTGGCGCTACTTATGAAACCCATGATTACTGATGCAGTGGACTCGGCTATACAAAAGGGCATAGAACAGCTACAGGAAGAACTCCAAGCCCAATCCACCAGGATTAGTCAAGCTGAAGACAGGCTATCTAATGTAGAGGATGACACCAATGCCCTGATCGCGTCAGTTGCAAAACTGACAGCAACTCAGAAAGACCTACAAGACAAGGTAATTGACTTAGAGAACAGGGCCAGGAGGAACAATCTCCGCATCATAGGCCTCCCTGAATCCTACTCGCCTCACACCCTACCTAAACTATGTGCAGTAGTCATACCAGAACTACTAGGGCTCTGTACCCCCTGCACGGTGGAAAGGGCACACAGGATTGGACAACCATCAGACACGCGCTCAAAACCCAGAGCGGTCATTGTAAAGTATCTGAACTACGTGGACAAGCAAGCCATCCTGCAGAACTTCCGGAGGGCCCGGTCCCTAGTGTTTGAGGGTCATAACCTATTAATCTTCGCGGACTACTCCATTGAAGTCATGCAAAAAAGGAAGGCGTTCTCACCTGTCTGCTATACCCTTCACGACCGTAACATCAAATTTAGCCTGGCCTACCCTGCAACTCTCTACTTCCAGTCGCCACAAGGAGAGAAATTGTCGTTCACATCCCCTCTGGAAGCTGAGCAATACATCAGCGACTCACTGCAAATAGACATGGACCAAACCCCTCAGTCGGAGGCCCACACAAGGAACTCACCTGGAAAATCGTCAATCAACTCGAACAAGCCTGGAAGCCCGATGAAACCTGCCTATAAAAGGGTGCGCTTTGGCCCGGCCGAGATCCAACAAACACAGGCCTAAATGGAAAGAATTGACGTCCCAGACTCGTTATCAACTCACCGCAACAGAAACACTCGTTAAAACGTTTCACCTCACCATAACCCAACAGAATAACCCGAAAACTCCACGAAACCATGGCGGAACGACACATGAACTGAATGCACCTCAAAAGGTCCCCCTAATGGGGACGCAAACCTAGACAGGATACTCTGCCAGCTCACAGTTCAAGAGATGCTACGAAGCTGTGGTAAAACCATTAGAGATCGTTAATTACTTTTATGCTTACTTGCCTTTATGCTTATGATTGTCATTTGATAGGGCTGTTATATCCAGCATGTAATCCCCTCATGGGGTTGAGCCCTCGTGGATGGGCCCCCCTCCAGACAACTGGCCCCACCCACCAGCCGGGAGGGGGTCAGATCTGGACGGGACTTGTCCCCGAGTATCAAAGAGGTACCGAGGAACAATTAATGGACCACACCAGGCCCAGCCTAATTCTGGAGGAGCCAAAAACTCCCCAAACGCAGCTACAGATTATTCCCCTCACCCCTCTTCCAACCCCTAGCTCCCCCCCCTCCCCCCAATCAACATATTTCCACCCTCCCCACACAGGGAAATCACCCTCATCCGAAAATTAAAGGGATGGCAGGGACGGACACCAAACATATGACCATACTCCCCGCCACACCGAAAAAGGAGAAGTCCATAAAAGTTGTTCCAAACGGTACTCTCTTCCGATGTATGATTTATTTGAACCTGTTCTATCCACATATTAGAAAACCCTGTTTTGCACTGTGTCCACTCCCCAGCCCCGGGGGAAACTCTTTCGGGAAGCCCGTATCCGGGCTTGTCCCTAACACCGCTTCTACTAAAAACAAACAATGGCTCCCCCCCGGGCTCTGGAGTAACCTAACAATAGTGTCCTGGAACGTCAAGGGACTGAGGTCTCCACAGAAACGTATGCAGATATTAAGACACCTGAAAAAATTCAAAGCTGATGTGGCATTATTACAGGAGACACACCTAGGGGAAGAGTATCTTCCAAGACTCCGGAAATTATGGGTGGGCGATGTAGTAGGCTCCCCGGCTATGGGGAAAAAAGCTGGGGTGGCTATCCTTCTCAGCAAGAAGCTACCCCACACCATCCGAAACTCAACTTCGGACCAAGTAGGCCGCAGAATTACCCTACACCTAACCATAGGCGGTAGAGACCTAGCCATCTCCAACGTATATGCGGAAAACTCCCCCACCCAGAGATTCTACTATAATTTAAACACTTGGGCCCTTCAAGTCCCGGAGCCTCTCCACCTACTTGGAGGAGACTTCAACTCTATCATGCACCCCATGGAAGATCGCACATTCAATCATCCCCCCCTCGCTTACACACCTGACACACAGCAAACACCACTAGCTGAAACGACAGCCTCACTTAACCTAACAGACGTCTGGCGGATGCTACATCCCACAGACAACGAATACACCTTTTACTCCCACCCTCACAAAATATTCACACGTATTGATTATCTTTTTGCCTCCAGACCCCTTTTACCCATGATAAAATCAGCTTCAATTGGAGACATGGCGATATCTGACCACGCTCCGGTACTGGTAACTATCTCAAACCTCCTCCAAAAGGCACCAGGGATGCCTTGGAGGTTCCCCACTTACCTAGCTCAAAATGAAAAACTAAAAACCACTCTACAACAGGCATGGGCCGATTACCAAAAGAATAACATAGAATCCCTACAAACACCTAATCTATACTGGGAAGCTGGTAAAGCTGTCCTCAGGGGCCACATCATATCCTTCTCAAACAACTTTAAAAAACAAACCCTCTCTGAGTTACAAAATGCCAGCCACGCACTTAGAGACGCACAAAGACACTTAAATCTATCATGCACACCTGAGAACATCCGAGCTTGGCAACAGGCAAAGCAGACATTTAATACAAAGGAGGATAACACCGCGCTAGACTATGTAAAAGCACTAAGCAACCACAGCTGCAACCAAACAGTACTAACCATGTACTACAAACACACTATTTTATAAACAACAGGTTGCGCTAAAATGACGGTAGGTAGATACATATAGCATGCATCCCATAAATACATGTAAATCATACAGTCCACATAAACATAAATGGTGTAGATGAAAGTAGAGATGTAGATGTATCTTCACAGATATAGACCACCGTGTGATAGTTCAAATTCAGTAGTGATACCTCCACCTCACATCTAATAACTGCTTACCAGAGGTAAGCGCATAAGCGCTTTGGCTGTGCCCCAGCCCGGGTCCCCCCTGGGGATAAATACGACAATCTTGGGGTCCTGATGTAGCAGAGTTGGCTTGGGTGAACCACAGAGCTAGTGGAAAGGGATCCGGTTAGCCCTTTCCACTAGCTCTGTGGTTCACCCAAGCCAACTCTGCTACATCAGGACCCCAAGATTGTCGTATTTATCCCCAGGGGGGACCCGGGCTGGGGCACAGCCAAAGCGCTTATGCGCTTACCTCTGGTAAGCAGTTATTAGATGTGAGGTGGAGGTATCACTACTGAATTTGAACTATCACAAGGTGGTCTATATCTGTGAAGATACATCTACATCTCTACTTTCATCTACACCATTTATGTTTATGTGGACTGTATGATTTACATGTATTTATGGGATGCATGCTATATGTATCTACCTACCGTCATTTTAGCGCAACCTGTTGTTTATAAAAAAGCAGACATTTGACCAATGGTCGGCCGATCAAGAAGCAATACATCAATTCCACACGAAAGTATATTTCCACAAATATGGGAATAAAGCAGGCAGGTTGTTGGCTCGGATGGTCGCGGGAAGATTCTCCCCAACACATATTTCATCCCTAAAAGACCAGCAGGGAGAAATCACATCAAATCCAACCCAGATAGAGGAAATACTTACAACATTTTATAAAACTCTATACACCGCAGATCACACGGATGCATCCGTAGCGGAGGAAATCTTACAAACAGCGGACCTCCCCAAAATCAGTACACCCCAACTAGAGACACTTAATGCTCCCATCACCCTAACAGAGATTTTGTCCACAATCAAGACACTAGCTGGAGGTAAAGCTCCAGGTCCAGACGGCCTATCCTCAGAATTCTATAAAATGACATTGGATTTTATCCCAGAAACGCTCCACCACGTATACTCACACAATTGGGAAGGAGGACCCTACCTTCCCACAGGCCAACAGGCATATATCAAACTATTGCCCAAACCTAACAAGGACACCCTATCCCCAGGATCATACAGACCAATCTCACTCATAAATGTTGATGCAAAAGTTATGTCAAAAATAGTTGCAACACGCCTGGCATCAATACTTCCCTCACTAATCCACCCAGCACAATCAGGTTTCATACAAGGAAGATCGGCCACTCTCAACATCAGAAAAGTCCTTCTCGTCTTAGAACAAGCCAAAAAAACCCCAGACACAAACACCGCTATACTATCCTTAGATGCAGAAAAAGCATTCGACAACATCAGTTTCGATTGGCTTTTCAGGGTACTACAATGCGTAGGAATCACGGGCCCCTTCCTGGCATTCATACGGGAAATGTATGCCAAACCATCAGCTAGAATTGCTACACCAAGCTTTATATCCCCGGAATTTCCCCTGGGTAAGGGAACCCGACAAGGGTGCCCCCTCTTGCCACTCCTTTTTAATTTAGCAATAGAACCCCTGTCACGCATACTTAACTCCCCTGACGGCATAAGTGGGGTTAAAGTTGGGGACATAGTCTGTCGCTCGGCCCTCTTTGCCGATGACATAATCCTGTTCTTGACTGACCCATCTAAAGACTTCATCTTCCTAAAACAAACTCTCCACAAGTTCAGGGAATGCTCTGGTATGAAAATAAACTTTAGCAAAAGTGAAGTACTCCCACTCAACCCAAAAAGGGTGGAGTCATGGAAATCCTCTTCTCCTTTCTTGATAGCAAAAGGACAAATCAAATACTTGGGCATACAAATAGGCAGAGATCCCTCCTCCTTATACTCCTTAAACTACCCTCCTCTAATAGCCAAGATCATAAAAGACCTACAAACTTGGCGGTCCCTCCCTCTCTCGCTCTTCGGGAGATGCCACCTAATTAAAATGATCCCATTTGTGAGATTACTTTACCCTCTCCAAACGCTACCTCTCCTCCTCAAGCACAAAGACGTGCAAAAATTACAGACGGAATTCTCTAACTTTATCTGGAGAGGAAAGAGGCCTAGAATAGCCCTTAAAAAACTTTGCCTCCCGAGGAGTGAGGGAGGGACGGGCCTACCCAACTTAAGAGCCTATAACCTTGCTTGCCTGATGAGGAACTGTCTAGACTGAATAGCAAGAAAATCCACATACTCAAACTTTCATCTCGAGGAAGCTGTGGCTCATCCATACAAGCTGCCTGCTATACTACACGCTAGGATAACCTCCCTACCAACCCACATTAAACATAACCTAGTTCTGAGAGACACTATCCTGGCGTGGAGGGAAATGAGGAAAATGTTACACCTACCTACATCAATCTCACTGTCCCTTCCTATACTAGGAAACCCAATGTTCTCCCCTTCCCTGGAATCGCCTGTGTTCAAGACCTGGGAATATAGGGGCCTAACACATGCCAATCAATTATATAGCTCATCCACCAACGCCTATAAAACCTTCTCTGACATCAAAACGGAATTCCACCTACCTGAAACACATGGATTTCAGTACTTGCAAATCAAAGCATACCTACAATCATGCCAAGGCAAACATCTTACCCCTTATAAAAAATCATTCCTAGACACACTGGCTACGGAGGGCAACTACTCTAGGCCATATCTCAAACCCCAAAAATCCTAGCACATAACTTCCAACCCTGGAGCTCAACATTGGAGGACACACAAGCGCCAGAACAAATTCTTCTGGGTTATCAAAAAATATGTTCCATAATCACAATGGAAACCTGGAGAGAAACCCAATTTAAAATAGCTCACAGAGCTTACATTCCACTAGTCTTTACCCCAGGAGCGCCACGCCAAGGCATTTGCCCATGGTGTAATATCAGCAGACCGTCCCTATATCACAGACTCTGGCAATGTCCACATATCTCTGCTTTCTGGGAAAAGGTTCTCGCATACAGCAAGAGCATCAGCAAACTAGACATCCCTAAATACCCTCTCATATGCCTTTTCAGTGGCAACCCCACGGCAACAAGCTCACACCCCCAACTCAAAAGCATCACCACTTGGATACATCTATGTCTCCTAGCAGCTAGAAGGATCATATTACAAGCATGGATCCAAACAACACTGCCAAAGTTAAAACAAGTTCAGCAAACTCTACATTCTCTTCTACTCCTAGAGAAACAAGACACTATAAACACAAACTTTAGTCGAACAAAGAAATTCTTCTCAAGATGGAGGAACTTCATAGAACACTCCTTTAACTCTGCAGAAATAGAAGACCTCATGCTCCCATTCAAATATTCGGAGTGGTACCTCAAGGCGGATCTTTCCAAATCCTTGGGCAAACTCAAAATTCAAAACCCCCAACAGCATGGGGACCACTAACAGCATACATCTCTAACTTGATCCCCACCTGAACCCTCTCCTTGACATTCCCGGAGGTGTCTAACATATTCACCCCCTGATATATACTTTGAGGAAACAAAAGAGTACCCTCTAGAAACCCCTCTCACAATGAGAAGCCACCCCATAACCATACAACATCGGGCACAGAAAAGCAAAACAGGAAGTACCGACCGAATCTGCAATACCTACCATGCATAATTCATCACTCTTATAGTCAAACTAATGATATTTGACCTGTATCTAATGACATCGGTTGTGCCTTAACAATCTATCCACATAACTGCTGTAATTCTGTTGTTTACCAACTGTTACTTAAAAGTTATACGTTTACAATTATCTTTGTGAATTGAAACCCCATTTGGGGCATTTTTGTATGACTGTAAAAAACTAATAAAATATATTTAAAAAAAAAAAAAAAAAGATCTTTTACTGGAGACACCTGAGCACAAACTTGAACTGGACAGGGCACATAGGGCCCTACAGCCCCTAAGGTCCAATGGGCTTCCTAGAGACATTATTGTGACACCCCACTTTTTTTACCATCAAGGAAGGGGTCATGAAAAAGGCTAAAGGCAAAGAAAACTTGACTCTGCTAGGCCACCCTATCCAGATCTTTGCAGACATTTCTCCCATGACCGTACAAAAGAGATGAGCACTGAAACCACTTCTGGTGATCCCAGCACAGAAGTCAATCAAATATTGGTGATCCTTTCCACTTTGGCTGAACTTTCAACACACGAACAAGACTCTCAGATTTGCTAATCTCCAAGAAGGGGAGAAACTCCTTATTCAACTAGGCCTCATCACTCAAAAAGCTATAGATTTATCTACCGCTGACCAACACAACACATCCAAGAGGCCCCCTCCAGGAAGCCCGATGACTCCACTCTGGAGCAAACAAAAACCCAAGAGGCAACGAGAGGCTAAACAACCCTACCACTGACCACTGGCCACGAAACCTGGATGCTCCCCTCTTTCAACACCGAATCTCAGCAAAGACTCCCTTGATTTTTACCCCCGCATTTTGAGGTGACACTGTTGAGAACGTTCCCCTGCTGCCCCTCTTTTTTTTTTCAGCAGGAAGCCTTCATCCTTCTGAGTTACCCGAACTAGACAGCAGACTCTATGAAACCTGGAATCAGGAGTGCAACCTCCCCTATCCCAACCCACTAGGTTGTACATGAACCCCCTTGGAAACTGCACTGTAACCTGAATGACATTCAATTGCTTACCAAAAGGCCCTCAATCTCTATTCTCCCTACTCCCCCTCCAGATAGTTGCAGTTTGGATCCCACGTACTGTACCTCAAGTTTTGCACAATAGCTTTTATTGAGCCTGCTTAAATCACCTGTTTGGTTACACTATTGGATTTATAGCCTTTATTTTTTGTGACTTTAAATTTATAGTCCACCCCAAAGGGCCTCAGTATCAGCATCTTGGGCTGGGGGGTCCTTGGGCCCGGAGCGGCATTACATGCGCCTCCTCCTGCTGAGAGTCTGGGGACAGTTAAACTTTGGAAGTCACCGGGAACGCGACCCCTCCTAGGTCGCAGTACAACAAACTCCTGATTTTCGGGGTAGAGAGCAGGCTTAGGCAGGCCCTGCTTGCTCTTGAGGAACCCAGACCTGTTTCAGTTCTCGGCTCCTCGTATAAATAGTTTATATTTCTACAGAGTTAATTCTCATCTCTATTTTTGTATTATTCTCCTCTCCTCTCACACCATTTCACCTATAATCTCACCTCTTCTTCCCTCTAACCCCTCCCTATCTACTCAGATGCCTGAGCAGACTTCATCTTCTACAGAACGGAATCAGCTCGTCAGCCAGGGCTTCACAATGCACGCTAGGGTCTCCCTACCTTCGAGTCCGGTAAGTTCAGACTCCACAGCTACACACAACCCCTCCCCTCTCATGTCCATGGCTACTGTTCAATCTCCCAAAGTCTTGGCGAGGGTTGCATCGCATAACACTCAAGGCCTAAATTCTCCCGTGAAACATAGAAAAGCTTTCTATAACCTCCACTCTCTAGGTTTTGAAGTAGTAATGCTTCAAAAAACACACTTCCCTATCACTTATTCTTTTTTTCAATAGTTTTTATTGAGTTTTTTAGTACACATAACAGAAAAGATGTAAACCAGTTGTCATGCACTTGAACGTACATTCGTGATCCCATGTTATGGATGAGAAGTAGTAGACGTACAATGATGGGTGCTGCTTCGTTCTTTCCGCCACCCCGTAAGGGAGCAAGCTGTGGCAGGGGAAAAGAGCCGCATTGCCCAGCTATGCATGAATTCCATTTGTTGTATAAATGAACAAGGTAAAACAGGGCAAAACAAAATGGTACATATTGTACTTAGAGATTGTAACATAATGTAGTAACAATAAACAGTATACAGAAGCACAACTCAATTGTGGAGGGATCTAGTACCCCTAATGGTGTACCTATTGACGTTGTTATAGCTGAAGTCTTATAACTAGTTCATGTTCAGGTATGCAGTATATCCTGCGAGTAGACAGAATTGGAATTGTGAGTATTATCGAAGGCACCACTGGCGTTGTAGTTCCCAGTATGTGTTGTCCATATTTTCCAGTTCCTGTCAAAGGACAATCCTGACAGTGAATTGACTGCTACGTGGCATTCAAAGGTGTAGTGTATATGGACTGTTTGCTTTACGTCTGACACATTGATGGCCTTGTCTCCTTTCCAGCTTTGTAGTATCAGTGTGCGCGCTGCCAAAAGAATGTGGGTTATAACTGCTCTGTACTCTGGTGGGAATTTTTCAGTTCCAATGTGTAATATTGCTAGCCCTGGGTCAGGTTTGGTTAAGCATCTTGTTACTGTGGATATTAATTGGAAAACCTGATTCCAGAAGCTTCTTATATTGGGACATTCCCAGAAGATGTGCAGCAGATGACCGTGTTGGCCGAATTTGCACCAGCAGCCTGGGAAGATTAGAGCCAGTCTATGTGGAGTATATTGCCATCTATTGTAGATTTTCAACATCATTTCCCAGTGGCTGATGCTGTGTGTGGCCTTTGTGATGCTCCTAAATGCTGACCGCCACTGATCCTCTGAGAAGGACCTCTGCAGGTCTCTCTCCCATTTTAAGTGGGTGTTAGTTTTGCGAAAGGCCTGCTTCCTTTGGAGCGTGTTGTAGAAGAGTAGTATACCCTTGGTTTTGGGTGTAGGAGAGCTATAGTAGTCCCATGCTGATTGAGGAATTTTAATGTCTGGAACAGGGTGATCACTCAGGAAGGCTCGTACTCTTGCTATTGTGAAGTATGAACCTTTTGGTGTTTTATGTTCTTCAACCAATTGTTTAGTTGTCTCGGGTGCAGAGCTGGAGAGAAGGTCTTTTACAGAGGAAATACCACTTTTTTTGAATTTGCTGAGCAGAGATCATGGGTATTCTGTCTGCCAAAGTCTGGAGATTGGGTTGTAAATCAGGTACGGAGATTGTGTTGCTTCCATGACTTAGCAATATTCTCCATGCCTGGATGGATACTTGGATAGTAGGTGGGAGATCTTTCGTGGGCCAGCGTTTCCATGCGTCTCCTATCAAGAAGGATTTTAGGTCTTTGGTTGGGGCTAATTCTCTCTCCAGCTCTACCCACAAGGGAACATTTTTCACCCTGAACCAATCTCTGAGTTGGTCAATCCTAACTGTCTAGAAATTGTCACAGATATCTGTCAGACCGGCGTCACCCACAGATTTGTGGATGAATCGATTTTGGCGTGAGCATCTGGCCCTCTTCCCATTCCAAACAAACTTCCATAAGAGACTTGACAAGGTTTGTAGATACTGAGATGGGGTAGGAATAGGGAGGACTCGAAAGGTGTATAGGATCTGGGGTAGGATTGTCATCTTGAAGGCTGCAAGCCTACCCATCCATGATAATTCTTCCTTGGACATTGCTTTAAGTTGGTTTTCAATTTTGGCTAGAAGCGTTTTGTAATTTGTGGTAACCAGATGTTTGGTTTTGGATGTTAGCATTATTCCTAGGTATTAGATACCGTTGTTTGTCCATTTGTGGGGAAGATTTTGCTCAAGTTTTCTTTTGTTGTGGTTGGGCACTCCCAGATTCAAGATAAGGGATTTTGTGAAGTTGACTTTGTAATATGAAATTGCGCTGAAGGCCTCTAAAATTCTATGGCGTTGGGAAGAGAGGTGGTTGGATTTGTCAACATAAGAATGACATCATCCGCAAATAGGTTAATTGTATGGGGGCGTGAGGCAATTGTGAATCCAGTGATTGATGGGTGAGTATGAAGTTTTTCCGCGAGAGGTTTTATTATCAGGTTAAAAATGGAAGGGGAGAGAGGACAACCCTGCCGAGTTCCGTTGGAGATGTTAAATGTTTTGGACAAGAGGCCAGATGTGTACACCTGTGCTGTGGGGCAAGAATACAATGCTAGTATTGCGTTCAAACAAGAGCCCCTGAAACCAAATTTGGAAAGCATGTGGGTCATATACCCCCAGTGGACTCTGTCGAATGCCTTCTCTGCGTCTATTGATAGAAGCAGAGAAGGTGTTCCGGTTTTCTCAGCAAAATGAATAACGTTCACAAGTCTCCTAGTGGCGTCTGAGGTCTGCCGCCCTCTCACAAAACCCATCTGGTCACCGCCAACAAGTGTTGGTAGGAATTTGGGTATGCGTTTAGCCAATAATTTTGTATATATTTTAATGTTGGAGTTCAGTAGTGAAATTGGCTGTTAGAAGACTGTGCGAGGGTTAATTGCACTTGGGTGTGGTTTCCTCTCATTCCATGAAGGGCAGCTCTATTTAAACTTCCTGCTTCCTGTAAGCAGATGCTGTCTGATCTACAGCGTGTACCCGTCCTTCCTGAGCAACTTGTGGCTGTTATCTGTTCCTGTCTCCTGTTCCTGTGACCCGGCTTGCCCGACCTTGTCTGAACTCCGCCTGTACCGACCCTTGGCCTGCCTACGACCATCCGATTGCCTGATCCTTCTGCACCTCTGCTGTCAGCCTGTTAACGAACTCTGCCTGTACCCGACCACTCTTTTGCCTGTTCCTCTGTACCGCACCGCCAGCCAGTTGCCGACCCAGCCCGCACGACCACGCTTCTGCTGCACGAGCGCTCCAACGGACCTATTACCATCATCAGTGATCCAGTCCGACCCTCGTGCTCTCCTGTACTCCCGAGCCCCCTGTCTGCTCTACCAGGGGTTCCCGAGTCAGGTGAGTAAGGGAGGTTGCCTACTGCATAAGTCAGACTCGCCTACCAGGTACGTGACATTGGCCTAAAGTTAGCCGGTGTCTTGGGGTCTTTCCCTCGTTTGGGTAGTGTTACAATGTGAGCCTTGAGCATTTCGAATGGGAATGCCGAGGTTGTCACAGCTCTAGAGAAGACTAGCTGAAGGTAAGGGGAAAGGTTTTCCTTAAATATTTTGAAATATTCATTAGGAAGACCATCTGAGCCTGGGGATTTCCCATTTGGAAGTGTTTTGATTATTGCTTATATTTCCCGAGTAGTGAACGGGGCATTCAGTTCTGCTATTTGTGTTTCGGAGAGTGAAGGGAGGTTCAGTTTCTGTAGGAATTCCTGAATGTCTTTCTCTGAGGGTTGTGGGGTCATCCGGTCAGGTTATATAACGAGCCGTAGAAGTCAGCAAACAAGTCGGCTATGGTTTGGGAGTTGTGGATTTTATGCTGGGAAGTCGGGTTTGTAAGGTAGGAGATTCTTGTTTTCGACGGATCGCTTTAAGTCTGTTAGCAAGATACTTGCCTGCTTTGTTGGCATTGGCATAGTGTGCCATTTTTTTTTTTTTAACTTCTTTTTATGGGTTTTATAGATATGCAAGTACAAACAACAACAAGGGAGCAGTCCTTGGCTCCCAAGGGCCACACACGGCCCTTGACTAACTAGACATAGTCTACTAACTATCCGAGACTATACATACAAACATTAACATTCCATCCCAACCCCTCCCCCCCTCCCCCCACCCTCTGCTTGGCTTCCTTGGTTCCCCGATTGCGGATAAAGCAGGAGTCCCTGTGCCTCCGTTCGCGGGTGGTCCGCAGGGTGCATGCATGCCAGATGGGACCAACCTCCCCCTGTCCCTCCAGAATCTCACGCACACTGCTCCAAAGGACCCTCTACTAGGATCTGCAATACCTCTAGTGACAATCTCGATGGACTCTACCTCAGCCCTCAACCAGTGGATACTGCAGACTCATACCATGTCCTCCATACCTTGTTGAATTTCTTCCCACACCCCCTAGCTTGATAAGTGGCTTTGTAATACGGCAACATTTTATTAACCAGCTGTTTCCACTGCAGTAGGCTTGGTGTAGCAGGCTTTTTCCAAGAGAGCAGAATGAGCTTTTTTCCATAAAACAGTAAAAAAGTAGCGTTCTATGTGCTCTGGATGGGACCACTTCCTCTACCAGCCCCAACAGGCATACCCGAATGGTCAATGGGATGGGCACCATTAAAATATCTGCAATACACCCGTAACCTCCTTCCAGAATGCCTGGATCTGCCCACAGTCCCAAAATATGTGATGGGCCGCAGCTGGGCTATGAGAGCATCTCCAGCACTCCGGTGAGACCGAAGGGTAGATGGCCCCTAGCCTGGCCGGAGTGAAGTATATGCGGTGGAGGAATTTAAACTGGATGAGCCTATCTCTAAGTGTTTGAAAGGTTGATCCCACAGGTCGTCCCAGTCTTCCCCCTGTATGTCTGGCACCTCACTTTCCCATCTTTGTCGACACCTAGTGACCGCTTTTGGCATAGTTTTGAATAATTCTCTGTAAGACACTGACAACACCTTGGGCATATCCTCTTCTTGGAGAAGAGACTCCAAATTTGAGGGTATGGATTCTACCTTCTGGACTTTGAACTGGCTCTGAAAATCATGCCTGAGCTGCAAGTACCTAAAAAAGTAGGAGTCGGGCAGCTCATGCCTGCTCCTCAAGTGATCAAATGTCTGTAACTCGCCTAAGTTAGTAATGTACGGCAACAGTTTTATGCCCTTCACGGCCCACACCTCAGGGTCTGTAAAGGTTAGAAAATGGGGGAGTTTCGGGCTCAACCACAATGGTGCCGAGGGGATACGCCCAGGTAACTGGGACACGCCAGTCTGAGTGCCTCCTCCCAAGCCCTAATCGTGGCCTTCATGGATTGGGTGAGGGGGAGGACAGCCCACGTTCCCCTAAAAATGGCCATCCTCAGGGACTCATAGGAGCCCAAATGGGCCGCCTCCAGAACCGTGGCTGAGTCCCCCTCATCCATCACCAACCATCTATGTACAAAGACCATTTGGCCCGCTATGTAATATTTTCTCCAATTCGGCAAGGCCAGACCACCCTGATCCACGGGTACTTGCAGAACCTTGATCGTTATTCGGGGCGGGGAGGGAGCCCAGAGAGACGAGCCAGTGATGCCCTCCAGCTGCTTAAAGAACGACAGAGGGACTCTCACTGGAGCGTGCCTGAGGAAATAGAGGATCACTGGTAGTAGCTTCATTTTAAGGAGGTTCACCCGCCCTATCAGGGAGAGAGGTAATTTTTGTCAGGCCTGCAATTTATGTTTGAGAAGAGGTAACAGGGGAGCTAGATTCAGTTGAAAGTAGTCTTTGACATTCACAGTCACTATAATACCCAGATATGTAAACGAGGAGACCCACCTAAGTGGCAAGCCTGGATCAGCCCCGTCTGTGCTGCAGCATCTATTGGGAGGATGGACGACTTGCCCCAGTTAACTTTTACCCCGGAGTACGTGGTAAAATTATTCAATATGCTGAGCGCTGCCCTCAGGGACTCCTTCAGGTCCCCAAGAAACAGCAACAAATCGTCCGCGTACAGCGCCAGACATTCCCTCAGATTACCAACCTTGATGGCCCGTATGTCCGGGGAGGACTAAAGAGCAATCGCAATCGGCTCCATCATCAGGGCAAATAAGAAGGGGGACAGAGGGCAGCCCTGCCTTGTACCTCTATAGTGTGCCAATTTTAACCGTCTTAAGTGGTAATCGTATTGTTGTGTCAGTAACTCTCTTAGTTTTTCCTTGAGTTGGGATAGCTGTCGTGAGTTAGTTTGGTCGGGGGACACTTTATTGACTGATTCCAGGGATTGAATATCCCTTAGGAGGGAGTCAAGCTTGGCATTGTATTGTTTTTTAACTTTTGCCCCTAGTTGAGTGAGTATGCCCCTTATGTATGCCTTATGGGCATTCCATTGGATTTTCTACTGACTGCTTGTTTGTGGTAAAGAAATTTTGGAGGTGTTGGGATAAGGTCTGATTGTATTGGGGGTCCTGTAGAATTTTATTGTTGCAGCGCCAGATGGGGGAGGAGAGGGGGGTGTCCCCTATAGTTAAGAGAAGAAAGTATAATCTCTTTCGTTGGCATGAAGGCATCTCCATGCATCAAAGAGCTCTTCCGAGTGTAGGGAGCGGTTTAAGGTTGTCGCTCGTTTTGGTGTGCGTGAGGTTGTGTCCAATACTGGGTCCACTATGCAGTTTAGGTCTCCGCAAACTATAAGGTTGCCGTATTTTGTGTTTTGTACTTTTTTCAGCAATTTGCGTAAGAAGCGTAGCTGATGACTCTTGGGTGCATATTCTGATACTACTGTGTATGGATGCTCGTTTATATCTGCAGTAAGGCTAATATATCGACCTTCCTCGTCTATTTGAGTTTCCTTGAGCCGGAAGGACACGGAGTTCCTAATTGCAAAAAGAGCCCCTCCCTTCTTGTGTTCCGGGGTATTGGCTAGAAAGACGTGGGGGTAGTTGCTATTGTGGCAAGCAGGTAATTTGGATGTTTGAAAGTGAGTCTCTTGTATGCACAAGATGTCAGCCCTCTGTGTGTTGGCCTCTCTCCACATTGAGTGCCTCTTGGCCGGGTGATTGAGGCCTCTCACATTTAGCGATAAACACTTAAGATTAATTTGTGGTTATATGTGGGGTGCTTGCGCGTGTGGTGTGGTACTCACTTTTGCCTGGAGCTTCCCTCTGCACTTGTTGTGGAGATCTGGAGACTTTGGATACACACGTCTGGGATTGTTGAGACGCTGAACGTGGTTATTGGTGAACATTAGAAGAATAGAAGAAACAACTGGGAAATAAAGGCAATAACGTAAAAAGAACTTGGGTCCGTTTGCAGACCCGTGCACAGATAATACTGCTTAGAATACATCGCGGGGCAAACTGGAGTAATTCTGTGGTCCTCTTTGGTCAGAGAATTAGTCCTCATCCAAACTGTCAAATCATCAAATGGATGGCAGCATAATTGATCACACGTGCAGCAGTTGCAGATCAAACAGAAGCAGATTTCTTGGCTGTAAAGGATAGGAGGGCTTAATTCTGCTTTAAGGCTGTCAGCAGCAACAAATTTGGCAATGCCCCAAAATAGAGAGCAACTGAGCATGTGCAGAGCAAGGTGAGGCAGTGTATTACTGCATTTTAAACAGTATAGGCACTTATTTTTAATGTTTTACATAGCTATACCTGCAAAAAGGGCCAGCTTGAAGTGATCTAGTAGGACTTAATTTTCTGACCAAAGTTCCACTTTAAGATTCCTTTCACGCTGGGGAGGTTTTCAGGCGCTTTAGCGCTAGAAATAGCCTCTGCTAAGTGCCTGAAAACAGCCTCTCATTCATTCCAGTGTGTCTCTTCACACTGGGGCAGTGCGCTTGCGGGACGTTACGAAAAGTCTTGCAAGCAGCATCTTCGGGGTGGGTTGGGAGCGCTGCATACAGCGCACTCAAAAAGGATGGTCTAGTTAGAAGCTGCCTGTGAGTGTTTTTTTATGTTGCCTTTTGTGGGACACTACCTGCCACTCTTCCTGGATGGTGGCCATTTGCAGTTGCAGGGTTGGAGTTGTTGAGGCAGCTGAAGTTGAGTCAGGGATTATCCCCCATTTGCGTAGAGCCGCAATTCCCTCCTCAAGAGTGGAAACTTGCAGTGTCATCCCTTTGTGAGTTATCAGGAGGGTTGCTGGGTACTTCCACGTGTGTAAAATTTTGTTGTTCCTCAGGGCCTTTGTGACCATTGCTAAGTTCCTGCAGAGTACCTGTAGAATGTGCCTGGATAGATCTGGGAAAAGCTGGATAGTCGCGTAAGGTAAGGATGCGTTGTCTGTTCTACGTGCTGCTATCATGATCTGCTCTTTAACGTGGTAGAAGTGCACCCTGGCCAATGCATCCCCGGGTGACTCTTCAGAAATGAAGGAGGGTCTCGGCAGCTGGTGTATCCTATCAATCAGGAGGTCTTGTGCTGATAAGGACGGCAGTAATGTGGAAAATAGAGCTTGAGCGTACTCTTCCAGCTGGTTGGGCAAAACAGACTCTGGGGCACCGCGTAGTTTAATGTTATTCCTCCTGGATCTGTCCTCCAGGTCCGAGACTTTGTTTTCAACCAGGCTATCTCCTCGTTCTGGGCCTTGTGAGCATCTACCATGGCATTGTATGCAGAGGAGTATTCGTCCATTTTTCTTTCGACCTGGTCAACTCTGTTCCCTATTACTTGCACTTCAGCTTGGCACTGGTTCAGCCCGGACATGATATCAGATTGTAGAGATGCCCTGAGTGACAGTAGCATTTCTTTGAGCATGGTGTCTGATATCGGTTGTCCTGCAGTGGGAAAGCTGGCTATAGGGTCAGGCCCCAAGATGGGGACATTTTGCTGACTGGAAGCAGGTCCATTTACCTCCATTTCCCCTTTGTTTAGCAGTTCCTCCTGAGAGTCTAAGCGGGGCTTCTGCTTCTGGGGACTCCTCGTAGAGGGGGTGGATGCCCCTGAGGAGGGCACGCTCCTACTCGCTGCTTTTTGGGAATTTTTTGTCTGTTGGTCACTTCTGCAGATGAAGATGACTCTGTTAGGTGGTGTCAGTGGCGGAGGCTTGGATGGAGGCTTCTGTGCAGCTAGTTATTCTCCGACACTGTAAATGGGACTCAGCTCATGTGGCCATTTTGAGGATCATGGCTGGTTGCAATTATCAGTCGGTTCACCGTTTTTGCGCTGAATAGCCCTGGTGGTAGTGTTATTGTAGGTGATGTTGTGCATTTGAAGGTGCAGTTTTTTACTTGGTGTATTTTGCAGGCCTCAGCCTGGGCCTCAATTATGAAGACATGAGCTGTTTGTGTGCCTCAATTCAGCCCTTGGCAGGGCTGGCAGGGTAATTGTTTTGGATGTCCCCTGACAGTAAGCCCTTAAGCCTGTGAGGGTCACAAGTCCAGAAATCCAGCTAGGTAGGACAGGAGCGAGTGACAGGCCAAAATATGAGGGTGCCTCCAGCGCTGGTGGGCTGCTGTTGGCTTCTTGTGTGGCCCTGTGGCCATTTTGAGAGGGATCCCTGTCCTGAGGGTTGATGAAGTGAGGCGGGATGGGGATCAGATTGGCCACACTTGCCGTTCCGGTCCGCTTATCTGGAATGCGGCTATGTAATCCGGAGCCCTGTACTAGGTCATAAGATGGCGGCGACCGCTGCGCGTGTGTGAGGGAGCCGGTCCGGAGAATATACCGCCTCGGGTATACTGCAGATTCCTCTAATAATTGGCTGGTAAGGTAGTCCTGAGTATGGAGATGCTGCAGGGGGTGTCAATGTCACTCACCCAGCTCCAGGTTCCGTGGATGGCAGCTGATTGTGACCGGGGAGCCAGCTCCCGCCAGTTCTCTCCGCTCTCCTTCCCTCAGTGATCCGCCGCAAGGCCGGGACTTTCCTCCTTTCTATATGGTCTGTGTGTTGCAGGTAGAGTGATGTGTACACCGGAGTGGAATTGAGAGAGGATCCTTCCGTAGGGCGGCGGATTGGCAGCTTGTTATGCTCAGGCCGGACGGAGATGAGTGATTATGCGGCCATCTCCGTCTGCAGCCAGCCACGCCCCCCTTCCCTATCACATATAACCCCCCTTTTTACACCACAAATTCCCTTTGTTTTACCTAGCGAACACGGAAATTAAAAAAAGGGAGGTGGCCATTCTCTTCTCAAAAGCCATCCTATTCACACATTCTCTCATCATTAGAGATAAGGAGGGTCAGTTCATCCTAGTTAAAGGCCTAATAGGAGGCTGCACATACACCTTTCTCTTATTATGCACCTAACCAAAGCCAAACAGCCTTTTCTCCACAAATGCTTCAAACCCCGGTCCCCCACCTGAAGGGCATAGTCATAGCGGGAGGAGACTCGAACGTTTCTCTCAACGCGCTGCTGGATAAAACCATGTATAACAAACCCCACGTTAAGAAACCTCCTAAACATGGTCTCAGACTGGCTCGCCTACTCAACTCCTTTGGCTTGGTAGACACCTGGTGAGAACTAAAACCGATGTCTAAAGATTATACCCACTACTTCGCCCCCCCACGGCACCTATGCTAGGATAGACCATATTTTTATGCCTTCCCCAGAGATCCACCGGGTAACTAAAGCTTCGATAATTGATATAGCCTGGTCTGACCATTCATTGGTCTCCATCTCCATCTCTTGCACTCCTACACCAGCAAAACCCCACCTCTGGCACCAACAAGATATCACTAAACTAGAGCAGGAATTTAAACTAGCAAGTAGGACTCATAAACTTCACCCTACCTCGGAATCCTTGGCTAACCTTGAATCTACCAGACTAGCACTAAATCTCAAACTAACCACCACAGCTGAAAAGCATATACAATGGACGTCAAGTCGCCTCTACTTTACCAAAGATAAAATTGGCCCCAAGCTGGCTTCCAAATTATCTCCCAAATTCAAACTTTTGATGACACCGAAAGGTAGATCTCATTTGAGCAGCCTAACCGAAATAAAATCCTTGAGACATTTCATGAGTTCTTTGTCAAGATATACTCCAAAGACACTACTGATCCCACCCACAAAATAGAGGCCTTTCTGGAGAAGATTCCCCTCCCTAGTCTCAGTGATGATCACCACTCTATCCTGGAAGCCTCTATCTCAGAACAGGAAATACTTCAAGAAACAAAGACAAAAGGAAGGCGCGCACACCTAGTGCATTACCAAAGGCATTTATTCAATAAAAAAAATTGTATAGGGGAATACTCACAAGAGTTGCGACCCAAAATGGGCCATACAATTGGCATGAAGGCAGACATGACACAAATAAAGGCGTACCCCCTTCCTGGCGTGCCCCCGAAACGCATCAGCCTTTATGTGTGTCGTGTCTGCCTTCATACCAATTGTATGGCCCCCGGGAACAAACATTAAGGCCTTTCAATGGTGGCTGAATAAAGGCCTGTATAGAATAGGACACTTCTTTAACATGAATGGCCCACTATCACTTAGACACTGCATTAATACCCTGGAGATGCCACCTGAGGAAAAATTCTGGTTCTTCCAGATATCCAATTTTCTCCACTCTATATGTAAGGATAAAACAAGCCCCCTCACTGTGACACCATTTGAGCAGTGGTGCTCCCAGGCCATGGACGTGAGAGGAGGTATCTCACTTATATACTCAGATCTGGCAGACCCACCAGGAAAATCATCGTATATGCTAAAATGGGAAAGAGACCTTGGCGTGGACTGGAACCTGGATACTTGGCATGCCCACTTCTTCAGATCCTACAAAGGAGTCCACTGTGTCTCTCTGGTTGAAGCTAATATAAAGATAATCACTAGATGGTACCTATACCCAACCCGTCTGGCTAAAATGTTTAACACAATGTCACACCTATGCTTCAGGGACTACGGACACATGGTCACTATACTTCACACCCTTGGGGAATGCCCCCGAATCAGGAAATTCTGGAATCAAATTTCATAGCTGATCCGGAAAATAACAGGTGCCCCTGTCCCAAGAGATCCCCTAATTGCTCTCCTCAACCAGAGAGTCCTCTCGATTCCCAAACACACACCCCAATCCCTTGTATTGTTCTTCTTGCTAGGGGCCAAACTAACAATCACTAAGGCATGGAAGACACAATCTGTGTCTTTTTGCTTGGCTATCAGCAAAGTGTCTTGGATTATGTCACAAGAAAGAATAATGCACAGAATCCAAGACACAGTAAAGAAGTTTGAGACGATCTGGGAACCCTGGGCCCGGCACTTTGGCATTTCACTCTAAAGAGCCCAAACCAACCGTCCCACCATATATAGGGAAAACTCCATTGGAGTACCAGATCTTTCCACTCAGGCATCTCCAATCACTGCTATCTGCCCTCTTATCCACCTCCTATTATTTCTACCTTTCCATTCATCTCTCTTACTCCACTCCTCTCAACCACTAACTTGGTTTTATAGTTATGTTCAGTTCATGTCATCCCCCTGTCGGGTTTACGAACGGTAAACAAGGTTTGAGTCTCACCTCAACCAACTCTGCTCTATATGGCATACTGCTTGATGGGTAAAACTTTATAACTCCATTTCCCAGCCCATCATAGCAGTATGCCAACTGTGTTCAGACTCACATAACTAATGTGTAGAGGACCCTTCGCTTTCCCAGGACCTGGGAAGACGGAGGGGTCTTGATTACAGGTAATCGGGATGGCTACAGGCAGTTTTAGGGGAGGATCTTCCCTTGGGGAGGAGACAGACTTCTTTGCACTCAACCCATCATGACCCTCTGATGTCAAAGCCCAAAACGTCCAACTCCTACTTGGGGTGGAAAAGGAGGACCCCCCGCCCACAGTTTGTACCCATAGGGGTGGTCAGGTAAGGTCTTCCCTAATCACAGCCCAGACAAAGTATCCACAGATGCAGAGTGCCCCATCCAGCAGTCCCTCTCCCCCCAGAAGCAGAACTATTGTAAACTTATTTGAGTGTACATCTTGTTCATGCTTATCACATCCTGTAGTCCGTATCTTTGAACTTATGTCTTCTATTGTTTATGTACCACAATATCTCTTGTAAACCAGAACTTAGTATCATGGGAACCTTCTTAATTTCCCACCATTTGTTTTTGTACAGTGTGGTTACTGTGTCCCTTGACAAATCAATAAACATATTGAAACATAAAGATAATAACACATAAAACTTAGGTAAGACACTATAGAGAAACAAAAACATCATAATAATGCACATATGGCAAAAGATGGAGGAGGCCACATACCAATAGCACAGATACATAGAAAGTAAAACAGATTCCAGTTAAGGGTGGATGAGTTGTTTAAGTTGACACATACCAATAGCACAGATACATCGAGAGTAAAACCAATTCCAGTTAAGGGTGGGATGAGTTGTTTCAGCTGACATATACCAATAGCACAGATACATAGAGAGTAACACGGATTCCAGTTAAGAGTGGATGAGTTGCTTCAGCTGACACATATCAATAGCACAGATACAAAGAGAGTAAACAGATTCCAGTTAAGGGTGGATGAGTTGTTTCAGCTGATACATACCAATAGCGCAGGCACATAGAGAGTAAAACAGAGTTAATTACATAAAATGCAATAAAACATTGGTTGCTATCTACTGTGGAAATAGAAGTATTATATAAAGCAGGATGGTATGACACATGTTGCTAGTGTTCGGCTTAAGAAAATAAAACAAAATCGTCACATGCATTGACTTAATATAAAAAACATTTGTAAAGCCATAACACCAGTCAAAAAAACATAAAAATAATGTATTTTTGTTGAGGCGCATACTCCAGTAAAATTCTACTTTTAATTTAAAAGTAATAAAAGGATTTTATAAACCATTCTTTTTGTTTATAGCATTATTTTCTGCAAAGTTCTTATGTTTTAATACATATGAACTCAATCCTGAACTCAAGCCCCTTTTACTAAACCAAAAAAAAGCTTTAAAAAGGTTTAATATTGAGGAAGTAAATAAATATGTATTTGAAAAACAACTTTATAGTAAAAATATTCACTGCCTTATGACCAGCCATATTAAAAATATGTACTTTTTCTATTTTCTTCACATCTTTAGCTGCACGATGATGTAAATAAAAATACATATATGGATTCATTCTGTTTATGTTATAATCGCATACATTTTTATTCATTCAGGTATGCAGATACAGAACAAGGTTATTCAGTGAAGGCTGCATTTTAATGTTTCAACATGTCAATCTTGTTGTAATGAGAACGGTATCATTAGTGGTAATCAACATGGGTTCATGAAGGATCGTTCTTGCCAAACCAATCTATTAACCTTCTATGAGGAGGTGAGCTGCCATCTAGATAAGGGAAGACCTGTAAACGTGGTGTATCTGGATTTTGCGAAAGCATTTGATACAGTTCCCCATAAACGTTTACTGTACAAACTAAGGTTCCTTTAACATGGATCAAAGGGTGAGCACCTGCATTGAAAATTGGCTACAAGGGCGAGTCCAGAGGGTGGTGATAAATGGGGAGTACTCAGAATGGTCTGGTGTAGAAAGTGGTGTTCCCCAAGGTTCTGTCCTGGGACCAATCCTATTCAATTTATTCATAAACAACTTGGAGGATGGGGTGAACAGCTCAATCTCAATATTTGCGGATGATACCAAGCTAAGCAGAGCAATAAATTCTCCACAGGATGTAGAAACCTTGCAAGAAGATCTGAATAAATTAATGGGGTGGGCAGAAAAGTGGCAAATGAGATTTAATGTAGAAAAATATAAGATAATGCATTTGGGTAACAAGAACAGGAAAGCAAACTACTCACTAGGGGGAGAGCCTCTGGGGGAATCTAGGATGGAAAAAGACCTAGGGGTCCTAGTGGAGAATAGGCTCAGCAGTGGCATGCAATGCCAAGCTGCTGCAAGCAAAGCTAACAACGTGTTGGCATGCATCAGAAAAGGGATCAACTCCAGGGATAAATCAATAATTCTCCCACTATACAAGTCTCTGGTGAGGCCGCACCTGGAATATACCATCCAGTTCTGGGCACCAGTCCTCAGGAAGAATGTCCTGGTATTGGAAAGGTACAGAGAAGGGCCACAAAGCTTATTAAGGGATTGGAGAACCTTAGTTATGAGGAACGATTACAAGCACTGAACTTATTCTCTCTGGAGAAGAGACGCTTTAGAGGGGATATGATTTCAATGTACAAATACTGTACTGGTGACCCCACAGTAGATACAAAACTATTCCGTGCAAGGGAGCACACCTTAAAAACCTTTTTTTAACCTTAAAAAGCGTAGATGGTTCTTTATGGTAAGAGCAGTGAGGATGTGGAATTTTCTTTCACAAGCAGTAGTCTCTGCTGGGAGTCTAGATCATTTCAAAAAACTATTAGATGCACACCTAAGGGACCACAACATTGAGGGGTATACAATTTAATATTGACATTAAAAACACACACATAGGTTGGACTTGATGGACTTGTGTCTTTTTTCAACCTAGTTTACTATGTAACTATGTAATCTGACACTGTCAAAAAATGTATCACATCTTACTTTCGGGCCTATAGATTTGGACCTGGGATGCTGGTGGAGGAACATGGATCCCTTGTGTTGTTTTATTGCTGATAAAAGTGTATCTAAATATATAAGATACTGTACACCCATAAATGATCCTTAACCCACCTACCGCGTAATGAAATCAACTAAAAACAGTTGTGCTATATGCTAAGGCAGGGATCTCCAAACTTACTTAATAAAGGACCTGTTTACTGTCCTTCATACATTAGGAGGGCTAGACTGTGGCCAACTGGAGTAGAAAATGCCTAATTTTATGGGAGGAATAGTGCTCCATTGTTGGTGTCAGAGTGAGAAATAGTGCCCCATAATAGATATCAGAAGGAGGATTAGTTCCCATCATTGGTGTCCGTGGGAGGAATAGTGCCCCATCATTGGTATTACTGGTAGAAATAGTGCTCCATCATTGGTGCCAGTGGGAGGAATAGTGGCCCATCATTGGTATCAGTGGAAGGAATAGCGTCCCTTCATTCCTTTCAGGGGGAGGACTACTGCCCCATCATTGGTATCAGAAGGAGGATTAGTGTCCATCATTGGTGTCAGTAGGAGGAATAGTGCCCCATTATTGGTATCAGTGGGAGGGATAGTGCCCCTTCATTCCTATCAGTGGGAGGAATAGAGCACCATCATTATTGTCAGTGGGAGGAATAAAGCTCAATCATTGGTATCAGTGGGAGGACTAGTGTCTCATCATTGGTATCAGTGGGAGGAATAGTGCCCCATCACTGGTATCAGTGGGAGGAATAGTGCCCCATTATTGGTATCAGTGGGAGGGATAGTGCCCCTTCATTCCTATCAGTGGGAGGAATACAGCCCCTTCATTGTTGTCAGTGGGAGGAATAAAGCTCAATCATTGGTATCAGTGGGAGGACTAGTGCCCCATCACTG
Organism: Glandirana rugosa; assembly: GCA_018402905.1. Classification (NCBI taxonomy): domain Eukaryota; kingdom Metazoa; phylum Chordata; class Amphibia; order Anura; family Ranidae; genus Glandirana; species Glandirana rugosa. The sequence continues at coordinate 362,483 of BLSH010476022.1, forward strand.
GTATCAGTGGGAGGAATAATGGCTCATCATTGGTATCAATAGTAGGAATAGTGCCCCATCTTTGGTGTCAGTGGAAATAATAATGCCCTTTTGTTGGAGTCAGTGGATAAAATGGTGCTCCAAGGGTCTGGTAAAGGCAAGCAAAGGGAGTTTGGAGATCACCGTGCCAAGGGATAACAAACAAATAATCACTAGGTGTATATAGCGCTAAAGGAACCAAATAATAAAGATTTTTAAAAATCAGGAATAATCAAATGAGCAATAAAAAAACAACAATTATGGTAAAAAAAGTGATTTTAGCGCTGTGAATACTTAGTGATTAAAGGGTATCTAAAGCCAAAACTCTTCTCTTTAGAATTGGGTAAAGAGTAGAGAATTAATTTTAAGTCTTTATTGCTATTTCCATCTACATTGTAGAGATTCACCATCTCTATCTGTCCTAATGACCATTGTCACTAGAACAGAAAGTAATGGGAAATTTTAAAATGTTTTAATTATCAATAGACTAGTAGCTCAGATGACAGTGGTCTTCTTTGCAAAGGCAAAAGGAGAAAGGAAGTGCATTTATCTAGTTCAATAATTCACTGTATCAATCTCCTTTTGTCTTTGCAAGTTTTGCCACTACCTGGTGCTGATGAGGGAGCAGCAGAACTATTGGGTAGACCTATAACAATACTAAAGACTTGTTATTGCTATGGGGGTTTATAAGGACTATTTGTGCAGATGTACTGTATGTATGTTCTTTGTCTGTGGTCTTCTCTGCAGCCTGTTGTCAGCAGAGAGGACTTGCAATTGGTGCTGAACAGCAATTAGGCCATTCAACAAAACTGACATCCAAAAGTTAAGATTTGCTGTGTCATAGAGAACATTTTAAATGTTATGTGTTCTTAAACAGTACCCTGAAATTTTAAAAATGTATAAACAAAGAAGAACTTATGCACTACTACTTTTTGTGATTTGGCACTGGGTCACTTTAACTGACAATTACGCAGTCGTGCGACGCAGTGCCCACAAAATTGACGTCCTTTTTTTCCCACAAATAGAGCTTTCTTTTGGTGGTATCTGATTACCTCTGCTGGTTTTATTTTTTGTGCTATAAACAAAAACAGCTGACAATTTTGAAAAATAAAACACTACATTTTTTTCTTTCTGCTATAAAACGTTTCCAAAAAGAAAACCAAAAAAAAAACTGTTTTATTCATCAGTTTAGGCTGATATGTATTCTGCTACATATTTTGGTAAAAAAGTGCAATACGCGTATATTAATTGGTTTGCGCAAAATGTATTTCTTATATAAAATAGGTGATAGATTTATGACATTTTAACTTTTTTATATTTTTTTTACTAGTAATGGCGGCGATCAGCGATTTTTAGCTGGACTGCGACATTGCAGAGGACAGATCAGACACCTAACTGATATTTTTGGCACTTTTTTGGGAACCTTTATTATTTGGGTGACATTATTACAGTAATAATATGCACTGTTATTGTATTAATGTCACTGGCAGGGAAGGTGTTAACATCAGGGGCAAGCAAGGGGTTAAATGTGTTCCCTGGGAGGTGTTTCTAACTGTATAGGGGACTGTGTGACTGGGGAAACACACAGATCCATCTTCCTGCATAGCAGAAAGACAGGATCTGTGTGATCTCCCCTGTCAGAATGGGGATCTGTTGTAATTATGTTATTGTCACGTATAATAATGACATTATTACAGTGGGTTTATTATTTCCAAGGGTTTTTTCACGGTTTTTATAGTCAATCCACAGACTAGACAGGAGACGTTACAGCGTCAGGTCGATTTTTAGCGACTAGCGGCGGTAATGATCATTTTTTTTATATTTTTTCAATTTTACAGTATTTAGATAGTGGATAAAATATATTCTTTATGTAAAACGCGTTTGGTTAATTATATGCGCATAACGTGAAAAAATGGTTTTATACATCGTCTTATGTATAGTCGGATTTGACTACTTATTTTGTC
>BLSH010476022.1:370394-386148 GCA_018402905.1 Glandirana rugosa
CTTACTTTCGTCACACTAGAGAACGAATGTCTTCCACTATAAACCGTGTAAAACATTTCTATTTCTTCTATATTTTCTCATAAAGGGACAACAGAAAAACTAAATAAAATAGAACAGATTTATCTTTCAGATGTTTAGGTAGTTATATATCTATTATATAACTTGTACCATTTACATTTTTACATTTTCGTTCTAGTAAAAAATAGAACACATGACTGTTGTACCGGTTATTGTATACTTGAATCCATCGTCGTAATTGACTTGTATCTCCTCGTCGAATTTGAGAATGTGTAGAAGATCAACCGTAATGGAGGAGGGTTTTATGTAAGTGTTGAATCTCTGAATGTCCTCGGTAAACTCTAAAAGAAAAGAAAGGAAATACAGAAAGTCATTGATATGTCTGAGAGTTTAATTTCGGACATAACAAGATAAAATAAATCAAAAAGACAACAGGGAAATACTCTTTTATATCTTCTTTATCTTTACAAAATGTGCCAAATATCACCTTCTGTAAGCAAGAGATCACACTGCTTTCATTCCCAATGGGAAATCAAATCAACTGATTAAATTTAGGCCACAACTATTGAATTTAACAGGTTTAGAGGATGCATCAAAGCTTTGAATAAAGGTTGTTTGAAATTGCAATTTTCAGGTTGGCTGGCTGAATCGTTTCTCGAAAGTGTCTAATTGGGATTTTGCACTGTGAGAAGGGCTTTCTTTTACATCAGAGAACACCTGGGTTTAGCATATATGCTCAGCTGAATCATTCTAAAAGAGTATTCAGTCTGATATGTTTTTTAAATGACTGTACTTTGTAAGAACAATTCTCTTGTTGGTGTAGGTGCAGAAAACTGGCATTTTTTCCCATATGCCATCTAAAACTTGCAGAAATGAATCTTAATCTTCTATCCAAAACTTTTTTGACACTGTCAAAGGTATTGAGTAGAGTTGAGCGGCCACCTGGATGTTCGGGTTCGGCGGGTTCGGCTGAACTTCGCAAAAAAGTACCGAACTTGACCCGAACTTGACCCTGGACCCCGAACCCCATTGAAGTCAATGGGGACCCGAACTTTTCGGCATAAAAATGGCTGTAAAAAAGTCCTGGAAAGTGCTAGAGGGCTGAAAAAGGAAGTAAAATGGGGGTAAGAGTAGGACAATTGCCCTACAAAAAAGTGTAGGTGGAAGTGGCTGTGGTTATTAATATAAAAAAAAATAATAATAAATTCTTCTTTTTTTTTGGAAAGCAGCAACGTAAACGCACTTTTTACTTTTGTGCAAGAAATGCACCGCTCACACCAACAGCAGGAACCTCTCCCTATAGAACTAGGAGATGATTATAGAACAATAATCTGTCAATTACAGCACCAGCAGGAACCTCTCCCTATAGAACTAGGAGATGATTATAGAACAATAATCTGTCCCTTACAGCAACAGCAGGAACCTGACCCTATAGCAGTAGGCGATGAGTTTAGAACAATAATCTGTCCCTTACAGGAGCAGCAGGAACCTGACCCTATAGAACTAGGAGTCGATTTTAGAACAATAATCTGTCCCTTACGGCAACAGCAGGAACCCCTCCCTATAGCACTAGGAGATGATTTTAGAACAATAATCTGTCCCTTACAGCAACAGCAGGAACCTGACCCTATAGGAGTAGGCGATGATTTTAGAACAATAATCTGTCCCTTACAGCAACAGCAGGAACCTGACCCTATATAACTAGGAGATGATTTTAGAACAATAATCTGTCTCTCAAAGCAGTAGACTCTACCTAGTCCAGAATCAGATTGTTCTGTAATGCAGGATGAGATCTTCAATCTGTCCCTCAAAGCATTAGTAGTAGTAATCTCTACCTAGTCCAGAATCAGTTCGTTCTGTAACGCAGGATGAGATCTGCAATCTGTCCCTCAAAGCAGTAGTAGTAGTAATCTCTACCTAGTCCACAATCAGATCGTTCTGTAATGCAGGATAAGATGTTATTATATCTGCAATCTGTCCCTCACAGCGCTGGCAGCATCCTCTCCCAACACTAGCCTGAGAGCATGTGACATGCAGCACTATGTGACTCCAGCTTATACAGAGGCTGGGTCACATGATACACTGGCCAATCACAGCCATGCCATTAGTAGGCATGGCTGTGATGGCTTTTAAGGGCAAACCAGTGAAACGCTTGTTGATTGGCTGCCCTGCAGCTATTTAACAGGCGGGATAAAATACCCGAACCCAAACTATTTTTCCAATGTTCGGGTTCAGGTCCGGGTCACGGACACCCCAAAGTTCGGTACGGACCCGAACTTTACAGTTCGGGTTCGCTCAACTCTAGTATTGAGCCCAGTTTCTAGAACACACAAAATGGGCACAAAGGCCATGAAGTAGAGATTGGGGTCATCAATTTCCCCTAGACAACTACTGCCTGGGATATTAGAATTAGCACTTAAACCAGCAGCTATGCTACATACCCTCACTTCTATACAATCCCAGCAAAGCATCAGCACTGATCTTCTTTTTGAGAGAAGACATATTAACCAGTTGCTGACCGCACCGCGTACATTTACTGCTGCAAAGTGACAGCTGTACACAGATTGCCGTCTATAAACGATTGGGATCGCTTCAGAACCTCTGATGTCCCCTCCCCTTGTGGAGCCCTTTTCAGTTCCAGCGAGAGAGAGACATCTAAACGTGATTGCACCAACACTACACTGACACAGTACACATAAGCACACATTCCATCCCCCGATTGCCCCTGATCGCCCCTTGATCACCCCCCCAGTTAACCCCTTCACTGTGTCATATAGTGCAGCAATCAGATCTTTCACTGATCACTGTACATGTGTCACTTGGGACATTAACTCACCTTAGGGTAGGTAGTAGTAGGTCCAGGTAGGTACAGGTGCCCCCCCTTACCCCCTAATAAAGATTTTAACCCCTTGATTGCCCCCTGTCACCTATGATCAACGTATATGTGTCACGGGTGACGCTGCTTAGTTAGCTAGTTTTTTTTTCACCAGGGTACCCGCGGTATATTTTATATATATACCTTATATAGGCTTTAACCCCCTGATCATCCGGAGGTGACCTCAGTTAGGTTTTAGCATCAGTTAGGGTTGCTGTCAATCCCCGGCAGGATCAAATTAGTGAGGTACTCTGACACGCACACGCATACACTAGATAGATCAGTTAGTAGTATATTATCTGAACAGATCAATATCTGTGATCTGATCAGATCTAGATTAGCATCCCCAGTACCTTAGTTTTTAAAAACACAGCGTTGAGTGCGCATGCACGAGGCACCAGGAAGGGCCGCTTGATCCCTGAGCTCGGACCCGCTCTGCTCTTGCAGCCCATTATTATCCGCCATCCGTGACCACGGACCCCCGCAGGTGCAAGCTCCAGAAGGCAACCATCAGGTGGGTACGCCGCTAGTACCCCGGACGCCAAGACCTTCCCCGAACCGTCCCGCGTCCCAACACCTGAGGTCAGTAATCCTGGGGGGAGATAGCCCACGCTGCAGCCACCAGCTCTATAGCACTAGGGGGGCTCACTTCTCTTCTTGGTCTGCATAGTACATGAGAAGCCTGGGGTTGGAATTCCATATTTTTTTTTTGCTCCATAGCCCCCTCACAATCTCATACTGGTCTCTGCGGTGCTGGACAGTTACTCTCACAGTTTCGCTAACCGTTTTTCCCCGCCATCTCAATCTTCCTACCTGGGCTCCATAAGGGACCCCTGCCTCGTAGTCCCAATGTCATCCTCCACACTGGCCCCTGAACTGACCCGGCCCCCTCTTACCCAGGCAGCTGGAGGTCTAATATCGGACCAATTCCCCATGTATGCTGCTGCGGTCAGAAGGGACTTGTCCAAACATCCAGGATTCTCTGACCAGTCCCCTGGAACCACACACTTGGCCCCTGGGGCCCTATCCAACCATAAGGATAGCCCTGAGATAAGGGATGCAAGAGTGGAAGGGGGCTCGCAAATTCTGCCAGGCCCAGGTCCTCCCAAGCCAGATCTCATTATCCCTCAGGCCCCCTCACCTGCCTCCACAGTCTCCCTCCTGGAGAGGACCTTGGAAGAAATGTTTTCCTCCCCAAACGTAAATTGATCCCCCACTCTGGATTCCCCGGGGCCTTTGGGTTCCACCTCTCCGACACTTCACTCAGATCTAAAATTCCTTCATAAAGGAAATTATCCCTAATATTCCGGACCATAGGTTGAAACTTGTAATACCAAAAACAACACCGCGCTATCTTAAAATGAGCAGCAGCCAAATACCCAATCCGTGGTATCATCAAGAATAAACCAAAAAGGGCTGCACTAATAAATCATAAAGTATATCAGTCCACATAAATAGTGTTGAGTGAACCCGGACTGTAAAGTTCCGAACTTTGGGGTGTCCAGGACACAGATTAAAAAAAAGTCCGGGTTCGGGTCCGGGGTTCTGGTAATTTTACCAAAAGTTCTGAAAATTGCTGTAAAAAAGTCCAGGAAAGTCCTAGAAGTCTGCAAAAGGAAGGAAATGGGGGTAAGGGTGGGACAAGTGCCCTACAAAGAAATGGGGACAGGGAAATAACTAAAAGCATTTTTAAAAAAATAATTTCATAAAAAAATCAAAAATGGAGGTGGATGTGGACCATCTTCAAACTGTGTCTGAAAAGTATTAGTTAACGGTAGAAGCCATATAACTGTTCTAAAATCATCTTCAAACTGTGTAAAAAAAGTATAAATAAGAACCCATATCACTGTTCTGCAAATATCTGGAAGCTGTGTGTAACACTTTAACTAAAACCGGGCGAACCCATATCACTGTTCTGCAAACATCTGGAAACTGTGTGTGACACTTTAACTAAGTTTTAGTTAAAGTGTTACACACAGTTTCCAGATGTTTGCAGAACAGTAGTTCAGTTGTCCCGGTTTTAGTTAAAGTGTTACACACAGTTTCCAGATGTTTGCAGAACAGTTTGTCCCGGTTTTAGTTAAAGTGTCATACACAGTTTCCAGATGTTTGCAGAACAGTAGTTCAGTTTGTCCCGGTTTAAGTTAAAGTGTCACACACATAGTTTCCAGATGTTTGCAGAACAGTTTGTCCCGGTTTTAGTTAAAGTGTCACACAGAGTTTCCAGATGTATGCAGACCAGTGATATGGGTTCACCCGGTTTTAGTTAAAGTGTTACACACAGTTTCCAGATGTTTGCAGAACAGTAGTTCAGTTTGTCCCAGTTTTAGTTAAAGTGTTACACACAGTTTCCAGATGTTTGCAGAACAGTTTGTCCCGGTTTTAATTAAAGTGTCACACACAGTTTCCAGATGTTTGCAGAACAGTGATATGGGTTCTCCCGGCTTATTTATACTTTTTTGACACAGTTTGAAGATGATTTTAGAACAGTTGTATGGCTTCTACCGTTAATTAATACTTTTCAGACACAGTTTGAAGATGGTCCACATCCACCTCCATTTTTGATTTTTTTATGAAATTATTTTTTTAAAAATGCTTTTAGTTATTTCCCTGTCCCCATTTCTTTGTAGGGCACTTGTTCCACCCTTACCCCCATTTCCTTCCTTTTGCAGACCTCTAGGACTTTCCAGGACTTTTTTACAGCCATTTTTGTGCCTAAAAGTTCGGGTCCCCATTGCTTTCAATGGCTTTCGGGGTCCGGGACAAAGTTCGGGCTCTGTCCGGACCCGAACCCGGACTTTGTCCCGAAGTTCGGCCGAACCAGCAGAACCCGGACTTCCAGAAGTTCGCTCAACTCTACACATAAACCATTCAAAGGTAAAATGTATGTTGCATGTAGATGAATAGGGATATGACCTCCTCTTCCTATTTCACTGGATCATATACACCCGAGTGCCGCACACTGCAAAAGTGATTCACCACCAGAAAGGTATTAAGCTTACCAGACCGTTATCTTGGAAGCGTTATATGGGAACAAATAATAACCAAACACTCCCTCTTCCGATAATCCTTGTGAGTCAACATCAACACTGGGCGAATCAGATCAAATGGAACCGTCTTCCCCTCCAAACGTGATATGGTCAACGTGTACAGGATCATGCATATAGGTAGGCATGTAGAATAGGTAGGTCCACGGTATCTCCTCCAGGATGTTCCGAGTGCTGGTGGTCCCGCAGCTCTGATGCCTGGCCGCGCCGGTGAGCTCCAGGCAAGTGGGCGGGGAAGCAGCCGCAGGTGTCTGATGTCCCTGGTGTAGGAGAGGATGATGGCTGTCACAGCTGAAAAGTGCGCGTTCTGGCTGTGCATCAGAGCTGCGGGACCCCCAGCGCTCGGAACATCCTGGAGGAGATACCTTGGACCTACCTATCTACATGCCTACCTATATGCATGATCCTGTACACGTTGACCATATCACGTTTGGAGGGGAAGACGGTTCCATTTGATCTGATTCGCCCAGTGTTGATGTTGACTCACAAGGATTATCGGAAGAGGGAGTGTTTGGTTATTATTTGTTCCCATATAATGCTTCCAAGATAACAGTCTGGTAAGCTTAATACCTTACTAGTGGTGGATCACTTTTGCAGTGTGCAGCACTCGGGTGTATATGATCCAGTGGAATAGGAAGAGGAGGTCATATCCCTATTCATCTACATGCAACATACATTTTACCTTTGAATGGTTTATGTGGACTGATATACTTTATGATTTATTAGCGCAGCCCTTTTTGGTTTATAGGTTGAAACTTGACAGGGCCCACAGAGCTCTACAGGCCCTCCGTTCGGACGGGTTACCCAGAGATGTGGTGGTCAAGCCTCATTTTTACGCAGTAAAGGAGGAAATTATGAGACTTACCAGGAACACTCCCCAGCTATCATTTCTGGGGAATCCGATCCAAGTGTTCTCTGATATCTCCCCTACTACCATTCAAAAGCGAAGGTCCCTGAGGCGCCTACTCAAGGTTCTTACCCAAAAATCCATCAAATATTGGTGGTCTTTCCCATTTCGCCTTTCCTTCTCTTTTAAAGGCAAAAACGACGGCTTTTGCACCTTCCAGGAGGGAGAACATTTACTACATAAACTCAACCTGATTTCCCTGGTTCCATCTTCCACCCATCAATCCAAGAATGCCGCTCCTTCATCTAAGCATCCTTCTCCTCAAAGCCCCATCCCTCCGTTGTGGCGGAGACAACAGTCTAAAAGATCTAAAGACTCCCACCCCCCATAAAAAGATATTGGTCCCCCAGGGACTCTGGTTTTCACCTGCTCGTTTTGGGCCTGGCTGACGGATCACCCTTCATTTGAAATGGAACAATATTTCTACTTATTTGCCTATTTGCTTAATACTGCACAGTTTTTCTATGTTGTTTGCAGCTGTAAAGGGGCTTCTCCCCAGCTTTTTAGGGATCCTCCTCACTGAGAGGGTATGGGGGTCTGGGATGCTGTACCCTCTGAGGGCGGATACCTCTTGACTCCCATACCCCGGGGGCCCAGGTAAGGTTTTTTTTTCCTTCTTGTAACTGACATTCCAAACGTATCTGTTCTGTTTTAATCTGTTCTCTTTTATTATCCATACAGTGATCGAGGGGTTATTGCTGTTTTTCTGTTTGCCTGACTGCTGGCCCCCCGGTGGTGGGGAGTGAGGGGGGGTGGTCCCCTTTGGGGCGCTTATCTCATCTCTCTCTGGTCGCCAGACCCACCCTCCTGTGGTGGGGGGATGTGAGGGGCCTTTCTTTCCCTCCGATGGTTGCAGTTTTTCGTTTTCAGGGGATATACCTGATATTAATATATGCATAGGGCTGCTTTAGGGGCATGCTCCTCCCTCTGCTCCTGGGTTCCTTTTTTGCTCAGCCCTTGAGTGAAAGTGACTCTGCAGATTTGGTAGACATTCTTAGATCACATTTGAGGCATGGGAGCCGGTGTACTGGCTCCCATCCCCCAATTGAGGAGGGGACTGGCCACGACTGGCTGCCATTCCCGCCCTTCCTCTCTCTCTTACTCTTATCTCATTTTCCTCTACATTCTTTTTTCCTCTCATTTGCTCTCTTCTTTTTCCCAGGCATCAGGGAATTTGTGTTTCAACCACCGTGGGTTTTTCTGGTAATTCCCACTTCCAGGGTCGTGAAGATGTCCTCTTGTATTCTGCAGGGTCGAGTGAGTTCTATTTCAGTGATGCATATAGTCCCTTCAGACCTACATGACCCCCTCTCATAACCCTCATGTGCTCTTAAAATTAGCCTCCCACAACGTCCAAGGCCTAAACTCTCCCATAAAACGCCAAAAATATTCCCAGCCTGTCCACTCACAGCATCTTGAAGTCCTGCTCCTCCAAGAAACCCAATTCCACATTCACTTTAATCCTCGGTTTATGCATGAGAAATTCCCTAAATTTTAATGGGCGAACGCCCCTGACAAAACTAGGGGTATTAGGATCTTTTTTGCTAGAGGGGCTGGATTCCTATCTTGACTAGAGATAAAGGATCCCGAGGGTAGATATATTCTCTTATCAGGGGAACTCTGGGGTCACACATACACATTCATCTCCTATTATGCCCCTAATCAAGGTCAGGTGCAATTCTTCCAATCCATGTTGTGCTTCCTTTCCCCCCCACTTCCTGGGGACTGTGATTCTAGGGGGGCCTCTAACACTGTTTTAGACTACATGTTGGACAAATCTGGGCCCATCCGGAGTTGCCTCCTGCAACCCCCTAAGAGGAGCTTGAAGATTGCTAGGCTTCTTCACTCGTTATGCTTGGTGGACGTATGGCGGGAGTTTAACACGAAAGCAAAGGATTTTACCCATTTCTCTGCCCCTCATAGGTCTTACCCCAGGATTAACCATATCTTCCTGGGGGCCCAATTAATCCCCCAGGCTTCTAAATCTTTTATTAGGAAATCCTTGCTGTCTGACCACTCAATTGTTATTTTACACTCTAGGGTCCACTCAGACACTGGGATGCGACCCCAGTGGCATTTAAAGGAGTCCATATTTAATAACCCAGTCCATTGCACAATGCTAGGGGAGGATGTGAAAGAATACTTTAGATTGAACATGAGCCCTGAGGTTTCCCATATGACTCTTTGGGCGGCCCATAAAGCAGTTACACAAAAAGAATCCATCCATGCAATCTCAAGCCCAACTGGAAGCAGGCAAGGCAGCCCTAAATTTAGCCTTGACTACTAAAGTGGAGAACCAGATTCAATGGGCTAATGCCCATTTTTACATTCAGAAAGACCACATTGGTCCCAAACTAGCCACGAGATTATCATCCAAGTTTTGAGCATTCTCCCTCTCTAAGGTGCGGGACCCCTCGGGTGCCCTCACCCAAAATCCCCACAGGATCATGGCTGCCTGCCATAAATTTGATGCCAAACTCTACAGACCTGAGACCGCGGACCCCTCTGTCTCCCCTAGTCAGTTTCTACTGAATACCCCCCTCCCTCCTTAGATAGGGAACATAGGCTTCCCTTGGAAGACCCATTCTCGGAGACTGAGATTTTGGAAGTGATTAAGCGTCTCAAAAAAGGCTCTACCCCGGGGTCTGATGGGCTTTCTATGGGATATTACAAACAGTGTGGGACAATACTTGCTCCCCACCTAGCGAATTTCTTTAACTCCCTCCGGAAGGGAACTCTAGTTAGCGAAGACCTCAACTTCGCCAACATCTCAGTCATTCCGAAACCCGGTAAGGACCCCCGGGAAGTGGGTAAGTACAGGCCCATCTCCCTAATTAATAATGATTTGAAAATCTTAACTAAAATCTTGGCCAACAGACTGTCTGCCTTCATAGGGGAGTACATTCATAGGGACCAGGTGGGCTTTATCCCTGGAAGACAGGGGCCCGATCAGATCCTCAGGGCGGTGGATCTGGTCTCGCTCCTCAGATCAGGATGGGATGGTGGTCTGCTGCAGGAGGGGTTTGTGTTGTCCATTGATCTCAAAAGAGCATTTGATACGGTGGAATGGCCCTATCTCTTTGAAGTTCTCAGTCGCTGGGGGGTTTGGTCCCCTTTTCCTGCAGACCCTCAGAGCTTTGTACTCCAACCCCACAGCTCGCATTAGGCTTCAAAACTACCTCTCCGGTCCATTCCCCATCTTCAGGGGCACTAGGCAGGGCTGCCCACTCTCCCCCTTGATCTTTGCCATTGCTATAGAACCCCTGGCGATCGCTTTTTAGGGAGCATCCTGACATCCGGGGTTTAGATGTGGTACCCACATGCACAAATGTGCCTTATTTCACTGATGACCTACTCCTTTTCATCTCCTCACCTTTAGACTCAGTCCCAAACATTGTCCATCTTCTACAGGAGTTTGGCAGGGTCTCAGGTCTGAAGGTTAACATGGCTAAATTGGCGGCCCTTAACATTAATGTCCCTGAGGAGGATGTCCAACAGCTTAAAGATCAGTATCACTTCTCCTGGAGCCCTAACCATATTCCCTATCTTGGGGCTAATCTTGCTTCTAATTTCGACCAATTATATAATGTTAACTATCCCCCCATGTATAGCCAACTATCGGAGGACCTCGCCAGTTGAGGGAAGTTGGGTATTTCTTGGCTGGGGAGAGTTAATGCAGTTAATATGACCCTTCTGCCTAAGATCCTATATCTTTTTAGATCCCTTCCCGTCCCTATTAAAAAAACACAACTCCTCAAACTCCAATCCCAGATCAAAAAGTTTCTTTGGGGTAGTAAAGGCTTTAGATGCCCAGCTTAAGTCCTGATGAGACGTCGAAATCAGGGGGGTCTCGGGCTCCTGAACCTCTGGAGATACTATCAGGCGGCACAATTGGCTCAATTCTCCATTATCCATGCACGGTCCAACAAACCGGACTGGGTGAGGATCTAGAGACAGGCAGTCCCACTCAACACCTTGGACTTCCTGGTGTGGGCCCCCACTAAATCTAAACCCTCAATCTTGTCCCCCGCACTTTCCCACTCAGTGGCCCTATGTGACTCCTTATTTAGGTCCCCAACTCTGGTTTTATCCGTTCGCCCCCCCTGGAGCATGTCTTCAATAATCCTTGCTTCCCCCCTGGTCAAAATATCCGTGCCTATGAATGGTGGACAAACAAGGGCCTCTAAAGAATTGGGCTCTTCCTCTCCTCCTCTGGCCCTATAACCTTGGAGCACTACACCAAGAAACTGGATATACCCCGACAGAAAGGTTCCGATTTCACCAGATTTACCATTTTATCTGCTCGGTCTGGAGATCTGAACCGGCTCTAGCGACCCTAACCCCTTTTGAGCATTGGTGCTCAGACATCTTCAATAAAAAAGGGGGCATCTCTATTATATATGCATCACTGATGGACCTCCCAAGAAACCTCCCTACACCAGGTATTGAGAAAGGGACTTGGACCTCTCTTGGGATGCGGATAGATGGTTCTCCCTTTTCCTGAAATCCTTCAAGGGCATTGTCAACGTTCCGTTGATGGAGGCCAGTGTTAAGGTGGTCTCTCGGTGGTACCTGATCCCCTTACGTTTCTCAGTAATGTTCCCTAACTCATCCCCGTTATGCTTTAGGAGCTGCAATCTTATGGGCATGTTCTACCATACATGGTGGGAATGCCCCAGGATCAGGGGTTTCTGGAACAAGATTTTCTCTTTGCTGAGAAAGGTTATGGGTCAAGCTATTGCCCAAAAGCTGGAAATAGCTTTACTTAATTATAGACCAGATGGCCTCTCCAAATCTTTATTTCAACTTACTCACTTTATCTTATTGGGAGCCAAGCTTACTATGGCTAGGGTCTGGAAAAAACCCTCTGTCTCCTTCCATGCAGCCAAGAGAAAAATCTCCTGCATCATGACCCAAGAAAAATATGCTAATATCCTACTGGACTCCTCGGCCAAATTTGATATCGTTTGGGATCCCGGGTTGAATTATCTTAACTTGCCCACATGATAAGTTTTTTTTTTCTCTGCAAGGCTCATATTTCCTGGTGCCCTTACCTCTGTTTCTTCCTAGTAGAGTTGAGCGAACCTCTGGAAGTTCGGGTTCTGCTGGTCCAGCCGAACTTTGGGACAAAGTCCGGGTCCGGATCCGGACAGAACCCGAACGATCGCACGGACCCCGAACCCCATTGAAATCAATGGGGACCCGAACTTTTAGGCACAAAAATGGCTGTGACAAAGTCCTGAAAAGCCCTAGAGGGCTTCAAAAGGAAGTAAAATGGGGGTAAGGGTAGGGCAAGTGCCCTACAAAAAAATGGGGATGGGGAAAATAAATTAAAATCAAATAAAAAAATGGGAAGGGGTGGATGTGGAGTAGGAGCCTAGAGGTTGACTAGGCCGTGGGATCCATGCCAGATTCATTTTAATAAAGGTTAGCTTGTCCACGTTGGATGTGGACAAACGGCTCCGCTTGTTTGTGATAAGGCCCCCTGCCGTGCTAAACACACGTTCCGACAATACACTGGCTGCAGGGCAGGCCAGCACCTCCAAGGCATAAAAGGCAAACTCAGGCCATGTGGCCAATTTGGAGACCCAGAAGTTGAATGGGGCAGACCCATCAGTCAGTACGTGTAGGCGTGTGCACACATACTCTTGCACCAAGTTGCTGAAATGCTGCCTCCTGCTAAGACGTTGTCTATCGGCTGGTTGTGCTGTTTGTTGTGGCGGGCTGCTGACAAAGCTTTGCCACATTTCGGCCATGCTAACCCTGCCTTCTGAGGTGCTGGCGGTGGCACAGCTGTGTTGGTGGCCTCTTCCTCCTCCTCCTCCTCTACCTTCACCTTGTGCTTCCACTGAGCCCCCGGTGTCAGTTGGGAATGCCCTCAGCAGCGCCTCTACCAGTGTGCGCTTGTAGTCGCGCATCTTCCTCTCACGCTCCAGTGAGGGAATTAAGGACGGCACGTTGTCCTTGTAACGGGGATCCAGCAGGGTGGCCACCCAGTAATCAGAGGAAGTTACAATGTGGGCAACTCGGCTGTCATTGCGCAGGCACTGCAGCATGTAGTCGGCCATGTGTGCCAGGCTGCCCACAGGCAAAGACAAGCTGTCCTCTGTGGGAGGTATATCGTCTGTGTCCTCTGTATCCCCCCAGCCATGCTCCAGTGATGCCCACGAGCTGCGTTGGGTGGCACCCTGCTGCAATTCCTCCTCCTCATCTTCCTCGTCCTCCAGAACTGTGCCCTGGCTTGAATATTTTGGACCTGGCCTATGCTGGTGCAGGAACCCACCGTCAGAGCCACTTGCTAATGCCTGGCCTGATAACCGTGAAAATGCCCTGCAATCCTCAGTGGTGGAAGGACATGCGCCAAATGGCTAGCCGGCTCAGGCCCACCCGCCACTATATTTGCCCAGTGTGCAGTAAGCGAGATATAGTGTCCCTGCCCGTGCTTACTGGTCCATGTATCAGTGGTTATGTGGACCTTGCCACTGATGGCGTTGCGCAGTGCACACCTGATCTTGTCCCCGACTTGTTTGTGCAGGGAAGGGATGGCTCGCCTGGAAAAGTAGTGGCGGCTGGGTACCACGTACTGTGGGACAGCCACCGCCATCAGGTTTTTGAAACTGTCTGTGTCCACCAGACAGAATGACAGCATTTCAAAGGCCAGGAATTTTGAAATGCTGGCATTCAGGGCCAGGGATCGCGGGTGGGTAGGGGGGTACTTCCTCTTTCTCTCCAGGGTTTGTGAGATGGACAGCTGTAAGCTTCCATGGGACCATGTGGAAATGCTTGGGGACGGTGGCGGACATGGTGGCGTTGCTGTCGTATCGTTTGTTTGCTGGGTGGCAGGTGACGCTGTCACTGTAGAGGTGGAGGAAGAGGCAGAGGCAGCAGCAGAAGAGGAAGCAGGAGGAGGCCGAGATGTTTCTTGGATTTTGAGGTAATTATTCCAATGCGACTTGTGCCTTGAATTTAGGTGCCTGGTCATGGGGGTTGTGCTCAGGTTTAGAACATTTATTCCGCTTTTGCAACCTGCTTCCTCTTTTGCTGTGCTGGTGCCTCTGTGCGACCACCACCTCTTCCTCCAAACTCCACACGTCATTCACATGACCCTCATTCCATGTGGGGTTTAGGACCTCATCATCCTTCACATAATCTTCCAGCCACCCTTCACCACTGCCCTCCTTGTCAGTCTGCACACTGAGGCAAGCTGCAGCAGTTGGCACCTGTGTTTCGTCATCATCAGAAATGTGCTGCGCTGGTGTTTCCATGTCCTCATCCTGCAACAGAAGTGGTTGGGCATCGGTGCACTCAATGTCTTCCACTGCTGGGGCAGCGCTATGTGGATGGCCCACGGAAAGCACACCAGGAGAGTCATCAAAAAGTATAAGAGTCTCTTGCAGGACTTGGGGCTCCGACTGCTTGGCTAATTTACAAGGGGCTGAGGTGACAGACAGATGGCCATGGGGTTCAGGTGCCAACTCTGAGCTTTCATCAAGGGACAGCGAGGGAGACAATGTGAAGGAACTGGAGGCATTGTCAGCCACCCAATCTACTATCGCCTGTACTTGTTCTGGCCTCACCAATCGTTGAGGGGCATTCTGGCCTACCATATACCGGTGAAGGTTCTGTTGGCTACCTGAGGAAGGTGTTTCCCTTGTGCGTGTAGCTGGCACACCTCGACCACGTCCTCTCCTTCCAACAGGAGGTTCACCAACACCACCAACACCAGCAGCACCAGCATCAGCAGCAGCACCATGACCACGTCCCTTATTTGCTCTCCTCATTGGGCCCGCAAATGTATTATGTAGCCCTATGTAAGTATTTATTAATAGCAATTAATACCTTTTTTTTAAAAAAACCAACGTAGCTGGACTTTTTATTTTGGTGCAAGAAATGCACTGCTCACACCAACAGCTGGAAACTCTCCCTTTAGAACTAGGAGATGATTTTTCAACAATAATGTGTCACTTACAGCAACAGCTGGTCCTATAGGAGTAGGCAATGGTTTTTGAACAAGAATATGTCCCTCTAAGAAACAGCTGGAAACTCCCTTTAGAACTAGGAGATGATTTTTCAACAATAATGTGTCACTTACAGCAACAGCTGGTCCTATAGGAGTAGGCAATGGTTTTTTAACAAGAATCTGTCCCTCTAGGCAACAGCTGGAAACTCTCCCTTTAGAACTAAGAGATGATTTTTCAACTATAATGTGTCACTTACAGCAACAGCTGGTCCTATAGGAGTAGGCAATGGTTTTTGAACAAGAATCTGTCCCTCTAAGCAACAGCTGGAAACTCTCCCTTTAGAACTAGGAGGTGATTTTTCAACAATAATGTGTCACTTACAGCAACAGCTGTAACCTGGCCCTATAGGAGTAGGCAATGGTTTTTGAACAAGAATCTGTCCCTCTAAGCAGAAGCCTCTACCCAGTGAAGTCAGATTGCTCAAAGCAGCAGTATGTGAAATCTCAAATTACTCCCACAATCTGATCGTTGTGTAGGATCCCACAATCTGATCGTTGTGTACGAACGTAACGATCGTTGTGTTAGGCAGGGTTTGATCTGCAATGTGTCACTCAAAGCAGCAGTATGTGAAATCTCAAATTACTCCAACAATCTGATCGTTGTGTACGATCGTAACGATCGTTGCGTTAGGCAGAGTTTATTCTGCAATCTCCAACTCTAAGCAGCAGTATTTGAAATCTCAAATTCCTCCAACAATCTGATCGTTGAGCATGATCGTGGGGATCGTTGTTTTATGCAGAGTTTGATCTGCAACTCAAAGCAGCGGTATGTGAAATCTCAAATTTCTGCTATCTGTCCTCAGAGCAACAGCACAGCAGTAGTAAAGTAATCTATCTCAGGATGCAGGATCAGATGTTGTTAAAATGTCTCTAATCTCTAAGAACAG
>BLSH010476022.1:403498-421604 GCA_018402905.1 Glandirana rugosa
TTCCAAGGACACATATACCACGCCATAATGGCACTGTATTCTAACCCATCCGCTAAAGTGTACACTTCAGACATGCTATCAGCTCCCTTTCAGATTTTAAACGGAATGAGACAGGGATGCCCTTTGTCGCCCTTAATCTTCAACATGGTTATGGAACCACTGGCATATTAGATCTAATCAACATATTACTGGCAACCCCATTGCAATGCACAACCACAAAATCAGCCTATTAGCGGATGACGTAATCCTCATGATCACTAACCCATCCAGCACCCTACCAGAAATACAAAAAATCCTCCAATGGTTCAGCACGGTGTCCTATTATAAGATTAATGATACAAAATCCTTTATACTTAACCTAGGTGTAGACGCAACCACCAGCAACTTACTCCAACACCAATTCCCATTCACCTGGGCTGATAACTCAATTTCTTACCCAGGCATACAACTCACCAAATCTACCAAACAGCTCTTCCAAGCAAACTACATACCATTGCGAACAAAACTCCAACAAGACCCGATTAACACGGCGAAAGTCGAACTCTCATGGATGGGTAGGCTGGCAGCGTTCAAAATGCTCCACCTCCCCCAACTTTTGTACCCTTTTAGAACTCTACCAATTCCAATAGGCACCTCCTATTTTAAATCCCTCCAAACACTCCTATCCAGATTTATGTGGCAGGGAAAAAGCCCCGATGCGCACATAAAATTCTAACTAAACGCAGATCAGCAGGCGGTACAGGATACATAGACTTCACTGACTATTACCAAGCATCCCTCTTGACCCAACTCCAAGAATGGTTACGACCAACCACTACAACCCTATGGGGAAACATCGAGGCACACTCTGTTCCAGGACACTCACTACACCCATGGATCATTAGCATTCCTTTAGGAGCAAACACCCCCACCAACATCTCCCCCACAATGACAGCTTCATTGATACATCAACAAACAACGCCCCCCAAAATTCCTATCACAGCATTACACCACATCATGAACTGCATATCCTTGAAGGACTGGCAAACTAGAGGCATAACCTATCTCAACGACCTATTCAAAGAGGGGGCCCTGCTGTCTTTTAAAACACTCCAGGAAAAATTCCTTCTCCCAAATCAAGACCTTTACAAATTCAATCGCTTAAAACATTGTATATCCAGAATACCTACATGGCCGATATTTATCCCCTTCCAAGCGCAGCTCTTCTATACCAAGACACCACCTATGACCAAAGGTATCTCAATGTTTTATAACACTTTGAGACAAGAAAGCACTCTCTGAAAGCAGAAAGCACTCTCTGCAAAACGTCAGCCTTCCTCAAGTGGGAAAAAGATCTAGGTAGGAACTTTAGTGAAAAACAATGGGCATACGCATGCAACAACACATATAAAACCACAAAGTGCACTACCCTCTGGGAGCTCTCTACCAAGATACTACAGAGATGGTACCTGACTCCTGATAGAATTCCCAAATTCAGCCCAAACACATCGGACCAATGTTGGAGAGAATGCGGACACAGAGGGGATCTTTTCCATACACTTTGGCAGTGCCCTAAGTTAAAAGAGTACTGGAACGCAATCTTTAACCTCATAATCGATATAACCCAGAATCCATTGCCACTCATGCCTAGCCTAGCCCTCCTGTCCTTAGGCATAGAAACCCTACCTACCGAAACGCGCCAGTTAACCACCCACATCCTCTTAGCAACGAAGCTATGCATCACCAGAAAGTGGAAAATTTTGCAACCCCCATCCATCGGGGAAGTAATAGAATTGACCCATCTCCACCATACGCACGAGCAGTTCATAGCATACCAAGTAGGAAAAGTTAATAAATTCCTGCAAACATGGAAGCTCTGGTCCACTTGGAAACAACTAAACATTGACGTTCTGTTGCCATGATGATGTCTCATACAACCCACCTGACTTATGTTCACCATTTATACTGTGTACTACAAAGTTGTTCTTATTCTGTTCTATTCTAAGGTTGTCTTCCCTTATTTACTTCTGTAAGCAACTAACTTTGATAAACTAATAAATATTTTATTGGAAAATGGGCTATGTTACCTCGTCCCCCGCCACAGCTTGATCCTGTATGGGGTGGCTGGAGATTTGAGGTAACCTCCATTAAGACACGCCGAGCACTACTTGCATGCCTACGATTCCTATGTAGATGTGACCGCATCTTGCTTATGGCATACGACCTCAACCGTAGGCCTCTATATACCTTGTCCATTGTAACACAACTGTATGACAATATAGTTTCTTTGTTATTGTTGTATATGCTAAAAAACAATAAAAACCATTGAATTAAGAAGTATGTTTATTCTATGTAACTAAAAGCAAGTTCTTGTCAAGTTTGACACTGTTAACAAATTATTTGTAATAAAGCAATTAGAAATAATCCCTTGTTTGCCTGATAGTTTGTTTCCAGCAGTGTCCATGTATCTGCTATTTAGGATCTTAATATCTATTCAAAGAATCTGTTTTGTAGTACTGGTAGTTTGGAGAAAACATTCATAATTTGTGCAGATACATTATATGTGCAGGGCCCGTGTATTGGAAATATATCAAGCCATATCAAGCCCCTACTCCAGCACCTTGGCAAAAAGCTATAAATATGTGATTAACATGCATAACCAATCTCATATATATATGTGCACCAATACAGTAAATTAACATTAGTGATACAAGTCCATATGTAAAACAGCCCTATCCATGTTGCATGTTAGGATTAGGGATTAGGGTTAGTGTTAAATGTTAGTGTTAGCATTCTAAGCCTAACCCTAACATTTAACGCTAACTATAACTCTAACACTAACCCTAATTCAAACCTTAACCCTAACTCTAAACTAACTCTTACTCTAAAAACTCTAAACGAATCCTAACCCTTGAAAGCATTATATTTAGAGTTAGGGATAAGGTTTGCATTAGCGTTATGGTTAAGGTTTGCATTAGCGTTAGATATATAATTAGAGTTAGGGTTAGAGTTAGGGTTAGGGCTAGATTTAGGGTTAGGGTTATGGTTATAGTTATGGGAAATTGTTGGGGTTAGGGTTAGCATTAATTGTTAGGCTTAGCGGTAATTGTTAGTGTTCGAGTTAGCGGTAACCATTAGGGTTATAAGTAATTGTGGGTTAGTTAGGGTTAGAGTTAGGGCTAGAAGCAATTGTTACTAACCCTTAACTCTAACGCTAACATTTAACCCTAACTTTAACTATAACTCTCACCCTAACCCTAACTATAACTCAAATCCTAACCCTTAGGGTTAGGGTTTGGGTTAGAGTTCGAGTTAAGATTGAGGTTAGAGCTATAGTTAGAGTTATTTGATTTTTATCTGTCATTATTAATTTTGTTTATGTCTATCATATGAATTTTGTTTCTATACAGACTATTGAGTCTTACTTATTTATGTGTTTTAGCCATGCACGAAAATGGTATAACAAACATTTTCCTTTTCCTGATTACTGTTTCCCTCGTGAAAATTGAGGAGAAGAATATGTTCAAAACCTTTGCCATCTCTCCATCCTTTGTAACCAGACTCCCTTCATCATTCTTTATGGGGCCAATATGATCTGATCCCCCTCTCTTACTATTTATATACTTAAAGAATTTCTTGGGATTTTTCTTACTCTCCTCTGCTATATGCCTTTCGTGTTCTATTTTAGCAGCCCTGATTGCACCCTTACATTTCTTATTGCATTCTTTGTAAAGTTGGAATGCTGATGGTGACCCCTGAGCCTTGTATTTTTTGAAGGCCTTCTCCTTTGCTTTTAAAAGCATTTGTACATTGGAGTCAAGCCACCCAGTACTTTTATTAGCTCTTTTAAATGGATTTCCCATTGGGATGCACTGGCTAATACCCTTATTTAATATGCTCGTAAAGTACAAACCTTTTTCATCCGTGTTCATTGTTTTATCCCATTTAATATTGTCTAGCAAAGAGTGTAGTTTATGGAAGTTGGCTCTTTTGAAATTTAGTGTCTTAGTATTACCCTTATGTTTTCTATTTGTGCGATTTATAATGGAACTAATTGACTCGTGGTCACTGTTTCCTAAATTGCCCCTTATTTCCACATCTGTGATCAAGTCTGTATTGTTAGTAATCAGTAGGTCTAGTAATGCTCTATTTCTTGTTGGTGCATTTACCATCTTACCCATGTAATTGTCCTGCAAGACATTTAGGAAATGGAAAGCCTTAGACAAATGTGTAGTTCCTTCCGTCCAGTCTATGTCTGGATAATTAAAATCCCCCATTATAATTACACTTCTCATCCTTGCTGCCATTCTAAACTGAGATAGGAGGTCTGCCTCCCCCTCCTCCCCCAGGCATTACTTCTCCTGTTTGGCTTGTCTTGTAGTAGTGGCTTTACATTATACCCTGTATGTACTTTACGGACCCTAGTTCTTGGAATACGTCAGGAATCATCATGTACCCCCTTGGAATGACTTCTGACCAGGCTTGACACAGTTATCAGATGAAGATTCATAATACTGAATGATGTGGCGCATTGCTTATATTAGTGAATTCTGTATAATAAAGATAAAATAAAATATGTCTCTAAGTAAAAATAAATATCAACAGGCAGGAATTCTACATGTGTAAACTTAACTCAATACAAGCACATATATAGTGATTCAAATATATAAAGTGCTCTCCATGCTGTGGAGTAAATTCATAGAAATAAAGTGCCTTCTAAATTCAAAAATATACATTCATGTACAGTATATACATGTCATAAATTGCATCTAGATATAGATAATGCTTAATGTGTTGCAGTGCAAAAAAAACTTAAAAGTGTAAGGAAGTCCCAAGGTAATTAGATGTCCAATTAATATATCCTCTGTGAATATATTTATAAAGTCCTATAGACAGTCCACAATGTGTGCAAAAAACATTCAAATGTTTTATTCCTTTTCCACTCCAATGTGTCACCTATTTGATCCAATATTCATAAAATCCACAGCGTGTTACAATCTATTGTGAGGGTGGCAGCTCACCTGTCACGTACCTGGTGGTAGAGTCTGGCTTATGCGGGGGCAACCTCTCTTGCGGCCCTGGTTCGAGAACCCCTGGTAGTGTGGACAGGGAGCTCTGGAGCACAGGGGAGCATGAGGGCTGGACAGACTTCAGGTGGTTGAGAGAAGTCCAAGGAAGCTCGTGCAAGACAGGAGAGTAGTGGTTCAGTCCGGGTTGGCAACTGGCAGGCGGTGCGGTACAACGGGATCAGGCAAATGGATGGTCGGGTACAGGCAGGGTCGGCAACGTGCTGGCAACAGAAGTACAGTAGGAGCAGGCAAGCGGATGGTCGTAAACAAGCCGGAGTCAGGTGCGGGCAGATATCAACAGGTCCAAGGAAAAAGCCGGGGTCACAGGAACAGGAAATCACACGAAAGTAGTCACCGGGGGTTCACAGGTTCAGGGAACGTTGTAGAGCGGACAACACCAGCTGCAGGGCTCTGCTGACTGAAATAGAGCCGCTAGGCGCCGTCTCCGGCGCGCACACCACCGCGGAAAGGCAGAGATCGGTCCTTTCCTGACATAACCTCATAGCTTGATCTATATTCTTATATAAATCAAGCACACTTGTTAGCATGTCCCCCCTCCATGCTGGTAACGCTCTGCCTGTATGTGTCCTCTCAGTTTACTGCTGTCCAGTTTGCATGTCTCAATACAATGTAATCCACTATAAAAACCTACAGTCTGGCCATGACATAGGGTTGACATCACCCAACTCCTCCTGACACGTTGCATCACAACACATGTGACTTCATCAGGAGTCTTCACCCCTGATATATGACTTGCAGCAAGTCCATATTAAGGATATATGATGGTATTGAGAGCCTGACAAAAAATATAGAGGATGGTATGGAACCAACCAAAGGCATTAGCAATGCCTTTCTGGTGGTCTACTTTCTTCCCTTGCAGTAAGCTCATACACTAGGGATATGAATAAACATATGTCCCTGCGCTGCTATAATATACACCACACTTCACAAGCATATAAAATATATAATAGATAATATATTATAGAAAGCAGCTACCAACTAACAGTGCTATCACTACACCCAATACGGAATCAAAATTCAAATAATGGTAAAGCGCTTTCTGCTCCAAAAAATATACATTTCAAAAATGTTTGTTAACAATGTACTGTATATTACATGCAGCAAAAATTAAGCAAAGTGCAAAAAGGTGCAAAAACAGTGCAAGACAGATCTTCGTAGTCAAAATAGTCCCATAAACCATGCAATATCTGTGCAATCAATAACAGATAAACAAAGAACTTTTCAAAAGCGTGAAACATCACTGCAGTGCCCTTCCCTACCCCTTGTGGGTATCCACTCACCTGGTACAGTGGACCCCACCAATATGTGAGGTCATATATGCTTTGTAAACAGTAACTCAAATCCTTCTTCATTCCATAGAGCTGACCATCAGATAGCAAGTATGTTCTCAATAACCGATAGACCAAAAAAGGAAGCACAGACATCCAATAGTGCAGACCGCTTAATTCATATTTATTATTAAAAACAAGTATTGCACTTACATGTAATCCATAAAAACAGGCATAGTATAAACACAGGAAAACATTGTTCTCTAAGATGGCATCCAAGCCCAGCCCAGCGTGATGACCTCACTGCCCACCTACAGTTTCATACTAGGGATATACTGTATGACTGTGTCTGCTGGTCCTTCAGCTCATAGGCTAATCCAGGACATTGGACCAAAGGGTCCTTGAACTTGAAGAGATATAAAGATCTCCCAGACAAACCCGGGGTTGCTATCAGAAGTCCAGTTTGTGTAAAAGTATAAATCAAATGTATTAATAATATCACAAAAGATTTGAGGGTCATTCAACAATCTTGGTTCAGTTTCACGGTTAATATGATTGGAACATGATCAAACCATCTGATATTTATGATATAGGTGTGTTAAAGTACAAATTGTTCTTGTTGTGTAATGGGAAAAAAAAAACTTGATACTAGAGTAGTGCTGTGAGAGGTTGACTAATCACTTGAGTTTGGAAAGAAAACCTTTGCACTTGGTCTTGATGTTTGTATATGTGAGATAATATCAACTGCGCAGGAATGGGGATATAACAGTTCTAAACTGGGTTTCTTAAAGTTACCCTCTGTGGATATCTCCCTTGTTTGCTAGTTGCAAGTATTGATATTTTGGGTACCTATTGGAGAGCTTACAGGTTTAGATACAGGTTTACATAGATCAGCATGTACAAACAAAGGGGAGAAGGTGGTGCCCTATATAGCTGATTGAAACTAATGGTGTCTCTGCCCCTTTAAATCATGTGAATCATCACAAAAATTGATAAAGTGCTACATTTTACTTGTTATAGCATTTTCAGGAAGATGCTATAACAAGCAAAATGTATGTAGAAGTCACACAGAATTGCCTTTCCGGGTCCACCTTCATCCAACAGGCTTGTCCATCCAAACTGAGGCTTGCAACGCACGCTGTGGCTGGAGGAACAGGTGATACACACATGCTGTAAATGCCTAGTGCCAGGAGATAGGCACTTTTAAATGCGAGTGCAATATATCCTTGTTTTATTTTACCATTTTTAATTAAAAATACCACACTATGAGACCTTTACCCATGTCTCCTGTGGAGTCATTTTTGCACCCTTTAGGTCGGCTCTGAGATCACCAAAGGAATATATACACTACCAGTGGAACCAATCGGGTGTTTCCAAAAGCGCTTCATGACCTGTAAAAAGGGGTTATGAATATCTGGTGAGTGGCCAATTCTTACTTACATAGTCAGTGAGGTTGAAAAAAGACACAAGTCCATCAAGTCCAACCTATGTATGTGTTTTTATGTCAGCATTACAATGTATATCCCTCAATGCTGTGGTTCCTTAGGTGTGCATCTAATAGTTTTTTGAAATTATCTATACTCCCAGCAGAAACTACTGCCTGTGAAAGAGAATTCCACATTCTCACTGCTCTTACCGTAAAGAAACCTCTACGCATTTTAAGGTTAAACCGCCTTTCTTCTATTCTTAGTGAATGGCCACGTGTCTTTGTGTACTCCCTTGTGCTGAATAGTTTTGTCCCTATAGTGGGGTCACCAGTGCAGTATTTGTACATTGAAATCATATCCCCTCTCAAGCGTCTTTTCTCCAGAGAGAATAAGTTCAGTGCTTGTAATTTTTCCCCATAACTAAGGTCTTCCAATCCCTTAATTAGCTTTGTTGCCCTTCTCTGAACCCTTTCTAATACCTGGACATCCTTCGTGAGGACTGGTGCCCAGAATTGGACGGCATACTCCAGGTGCGGCCTCACCAGAGACTTGTATAGTGGAAGAATTATTGATTTATCCCTGTAGTTAATCCCTTTCTTGATGCATGCCAACACTTTGTTAGCTTTGCTTGCAGCAGCTTGGCATTGCATGCCACTGCTGAGCCTGTTCTCTACTAGGACCCCTAGGTCTTTCTGCATCCTAGATTCCCCCAGAGGCTCTCCCCCTAATGTGTAGTTTGCGTTCATGTTCTTGGTACCCAAATGCATTATCTTACATTTTTCTACATTAAATCTCATTTGCCACTTGTCTGCCCACCCCATTAATTTATTCAGATCTTTTTGCAAGGTTTCCACATCCTGTGGAGAATGTATTGCCCTGCTTAGCTTGGTATCATCCGCAAATATTGAGATTGAGCTGGTCACCCCGTTCTCCAAATCATTTATGAATAAATTGAATAGGATTGGTCCCAGGACAGAACCCTGGGGAACCCCACTTTCTACATCAGACCATTCATAATATTCCCCATTTATCACCACCCTCTGGACTCGCCCCTGCAGACAGTTTTCTATCCAGGTACTCACCCTTTGATCCATGTTGAGGGATCTTAGTTTGTACAGTAAACGTTTATGGGGAACTTTATCAAATGCTTTTGCAAAATCCAGATACACTACGTCTACAGGCCTTCTTTTATCTAGATGGCAGCTCACCTCCTCATAGGAGGTTAATAGATTGGTTTGGCAAGAATGATTCTTCATGAAACCATGTTGATTACTGCTAATGATACTGTTCTCGTTACAATAGTCTTGTATATAATCCCTTATTATTCCCCCCAAGAGCTTGCAAATTATTGATGTTACGCTAACTGGTCTGTAGTTCCCAGGGAAATATCTTGGTCCTTTTTTATATATTGGTACTACATTGACTTTCCTCCAATCAGTTGGTATCATACCAGTCAGAAAACTGCTCTTAAAGATTAGGTATAAAGGTCTGGCAATAACTTGGCTAAGTTCCTTAAGGACCCTCGGGTGTAAGCTATCTGGGCCCGGTGACTTATTAGTGTTTAGTTTTTCAAGCCTATTCCTGATTTTATTCTCAGTCAGCCATGAGGGGGCTTCCTGTGAGGTGTCGTGAGGACCAGCATTGTAGTTCTGAATACTTGAGCCCCCGGCTTCCTTTGTGAATACTGAGGAGAAAAAGGAATTTAACACCTTTGCCATTTCTCCATCCTTTGTAACCAGATTACCTTCATCATTCTTTATGGGGCCAATATGATCTGACCTCCCTCTCTTGCTGTTTATATACTTAAAGAATTTCTTGGGATTCCTTTTACTCTCCTCAGCTATGTGTCTTTCATGTTCTACCTTAGCTGCTCTGATTGCACCTTTACATTCTTTGTTGCATGTTTTATAGATCTGAAAATCTGACTGAGACCCCTCCGCCTTCTATTTTTTGAAGGCCTTCCTTTTTGCTTTTATGTGTGCGTTGTATGTTATGTCGGAGTTAAGCCATCCTGGTCTTTGATTAGCTCTTTTAAACGTATTTCCTGTTGGGATACACTGGCTAACACCTTTGTTTAGTATGTTTTTGAAGCACTCCCATTTTTCCTCCGCATTCATTGCTCCTAGAATTTTATCCCAGTTAACATCTTCCAGCAAGGAGTGTAGTTTCTGGAAGTTGGCTCTTTTAAAATTCAGTGTCTTTGTATTCCCCTTATGTTTCCTATTTGTGTAATTTATACTAAAACTAATTGACCTGTGATCGCTATTTCCTAGATTGCCCCTTACTTCCACGTCTGTGATCAGGTCTGTGTTATTAGTAATCAGAAGGTCCAATAATGCTTTTTCTCTTGTTGGTACATTTACCACCTGACCCATGAAATTATCCTGCAGGACATTTAGGAAATGGCGAGCCTTAGCTGAACGTGCAGTACCTTCCTCCCATTCAATATCTGGATAATTAAAATCCCCCATAATAATAACACTTCCCATCCTAGCTGCTATTCCCAATTGTGATAGGAGATCCGCCTCCCCCTCTTCCCTCTGATTAGGGGGCCTATAGCATATTCCGAGTATTACTTTTCCCCTGGTATTTGCCCTTTGTAACTCTACCCATAAGGCTTCAGCTTCCTCCCCAGATCCACTAGTAATGTAGTCTCTCACATTAATTTGTATGTCATTTTTTATATACAGGCATACCCCTCCCCCTTGTTTGCCCTCCCTATCCCTGCGATATAGGGAATACCCCTGAATGATAGCCAGCCAATCGTGAGAGCTGTTGAACCAAGTCTCCGAAATTCCCACAAAATCCAATTCCTCCTCATACAGTAGCAACTCTAGTGCTCCCATCTTGTCTGCCAGACTCCTGGCATTAGTGAACAAGCCACATAGTTTTGTCTGGACGCCTACTGTTTCCTTGCTGGGTATTCCTTGTTTGCATGTAGGACTAGTTACACTACTTGCCTCGGGTTTAGCTTCCTTATTCGGCCTACCACTCCTTCCCCCAATACTACCCGCTGGACTCTGTTCCCCTCTGGCTATTACTAAGTCTGGACCCTCCCCCCGTTGCCTAGTTTAAAAGCCCCTCTAACTTTTTGGCCATCTTCATTCCCAGCCGGTCTGCACCTTCCCCATTCAGGTGCAGCCCATCCTTTCTATAGAGCTCGTAACCAATTGAGAAATAGGCCCAGTTCTCCAGGAACCTGAAACCCTCCTTTCTACACCAGCTCCTGAGCCACTTGTTGACTTCCCTAATCTCCCGCTGCCTCTCTGGTGTGGCTCGAGGTACCGGTAGTATTTCTGAGAATACTACCTTGGAGGTCTTAAGCCTCTATTTTGCTCCTAGGTCCCTGAAATCTTTTTTTAGGACACTCCACCTACCTCTAACTTTGTCATTGGTGCCAACATGCATCATGACAGCCGGGTCTTCCCCAGCCCCCCCAGCAATCTGTCCACCCGATCCGTGATGTCCCGAACCCGAGCGCCCCGGTAAACAGCATACAGTTCGGTGCTTCAGATCTTTGTGACAGATTGGCCTATC
Organism: Glandirana rugosa; assembly: GCA_018402905.1. NCBI lineage: Eukaryota > Metazoa > Chordata > Amphibia > Anura > Ranidae > Glandirana > Glandirana rugosa. The sequence continues at coordinate 414,800 of BLSH010476022.1, forward strand.
TGTGTTTCTAAGAATTGAGTCCCCTACCACCACAATCTGTCTTTCCTTCCGCCTGGCTTCATCCCCACCCTCGCTGGAGGAGTTACTCCCCTGGCAGCTAGGGGCGCCACTCTACTCCAGCGATGCTGATTCTTGACTGGTTTCCACAATATCACACAACGGGGTGTATCTATTGGGATGTTACAGTCCAGGATCAGCCTCCTTGAGTATTTCCCTTCTACCCTTCCTGACTGTCACCCAACTATTCTGTTCTGGTGCCTGCACCTCTATGTCTCCACCCGTCTCTGTGCTGGCCCCTGCCGGCACCTGCCGAGTACGATCCCAACTCTCCTTAAGCATGGAGCGTCGTCGCAGTGTTGACAGTTGCTTCCTCAGATTCAAAACCTGGGCTTCCAGGGAAACAATGTTCTTACATTTTGTACAGCAGTATTCGCCCTCGATCTCATGATCAAGGAACACATAGATGCGACAAGATGTACACCGAATCGCTTCTCCACACCCGCCGGGCATCATACTTATTGATTTAGTGGGGACCGGGAATTATACCCTATCCAATTAACTAACCGCTGGCTGCCTGCCTCTAATACTCACAGTACACAGGGTCTCACAGTACTCAGTACTCACGCCGCACTCGGATACTCACTCCACACTCGGGTGCTCACACAATATTACTCAGGTACTTCCCAACCCTCAGGTACTTCCCAACGCTCAGGTACTTCCCAGCACTCAGGTACTCTCTATACGCAGGTACTCCCTATACACAGGTACTCTCGATACACAGTTACTCCCTATACACAGGTACTCCCTATACACAGGTTCTCTCAATACACGGGTACTCTCAATACACCGGTACTCTCAATACACAGGTACTCCCTATACACAGGTACTTGAGCATGGGTGGCCAAAATTAGAGCACTAGCAGCACTTTGAACAGAAAGATTTGATGTTGGGATAAGATCACACATATGGACACTATTTGAACTTTTTATATGCTTTCATTTTTTTTAATACTATTATGCAAATATGGACTTTGTATGCACTTTATCACTTTGTTGATGATTCATTTGCAGATGCATATTATGTTTCAGGTTTAGATAGATGTTATATAATATCATTATAATGTATTGACCATCTGGCAACCGTCTCTCTTTGTTTTGACCCCTATGTTTGCCCCCTCTTTTTTCACAGTTGTTACACAGCCCGAAGAAGAATGTGAGCATATTCAATATATTTAGTTGCAAAGTGTTTAACATAAGATGTTTAGAGATGTATTTGTAATGAATAATTTCTATCTTTTGTGTTCTCTTTATGATGTAGTGCATTTCTAAATAACTGCCTCATCCTGAAAATATGATGCCCTGTCATACACCACCAAATACAAAGAATATACCTTGATGATTATTATAATTGGCAGGCGTCTAATCCCAGGAGTCTAGGGCAGTCGTTTATGTACTCACCTTTCTTAGGTGTTTTACATTTGTGTTGGTATATGTGATTTTTAAACTGATGTACTAAATTGTATACTTTTATAAATTGTGCTTGCCTCATGTTGTATCTTTAAAAGTTCAAACGTATGCTGTGTTTCTATATTCTTCTTGAGTAATTTTAAAGGATGTGGTACAGTGGTAGTCTAGTTGGTGTAGGGTTTCTGTTTTGGTTTCTGTATTGATTTCTGTATTTAAAATGGATGCTGGGGGTCCTGTTCAAAATTGGACCAGATTTAGACTGTGTACATAGATACTACAATGTTTTTGGGGCTTTTTCTTATAAATAAATTACATGTTGTTTTGCATTTGCTTCTGCATTTACTCTTGCAAATCTTGTTTCCGTTTTCAGAGTATTTACATAATGAGCTGGAAGCGTCTTGAATGCAGAGAATACCTTACTTTATGAAGGAATATCAGAACATGTCTTTACATCATGTCTTTATCATGGGACAGGAAACATGAACAGGATACAAACAAGTACACACTGAACATAGACAGAACATCCTGTTATATCATAGAATACCCATGAACTATACACTATAATACTACAGCGCCACCTGCTGCATAGATAAGTACAATGCATACAGTATTTAGTTAGTTTGTATGCAATCATGCTGTTGCTCTTTCCAAGACTCTGTCTCAACAGCATGTGCTTTGTCAAATTATATTCAGCTTCTTCTGGATATAACTATGATGTTCCTTCAACAAAGGCTTGGTGAGTGCATCAGCAGTCATCTCCTCTGATGTACAGTATTGAATGTCAATAACACCTTGCTCTTGATTGTTCTTCAGTAAGTAATACTTGATGTCGATGTGTTTGGTCCTAGAATTGACCCTTTCTGATTGTGTAAACTTTATACATCCCTGGTTGTCTTCAAAAATGGTAACTGGTTTTGACATTTCTACCCCAATATCCACATATAGTTGATTAATCCATATTGCTTCTTGACATGCGTGTGCTGCTGCAATGTGTTCTGCTTCAGTTGAAAACAGAGCAACTCGCTTTTGACTAGACCAACTTATGGTTCCTTCCCCACTGGAAGATGAATCCACTTGTGGATTTGCGGTCTGTGCAGTCCCCGGCCCAATCAGCATCCACATATCCGACTAGTTTTGGATCTGATGCTGCTGGTAACCCTTAACTTGATATGAATTGTTCCTTTGGGGTACTGCATCACCCTTTTTACTGCATTCCAGTCACTCTGACAATTAGCTGAGAATTTCCTGCATAGTATGCCCACTGCTGCGGCTATGTCTGGTCTTGTCACAGTGGCAACATATAGCAGCTTACCGATTGCTTTGCGATGCATATCACTGTTGGGTAGCAAGTTTTCTGCTTCATTGTTTTTTTGATAGCCTGGTTTCATAGAAGTTTTCACTTCCTTTGCATCTTGCATATTAAATTATTCCAAGATTTGATTTCAGAGATCTTCTGAGATTGGTTGAGAAGATAACTTCCAACTTCTTCTCTCTCTATTTGGATTCCCAGATAGTAGCTTATGTTCCTTAGCTCTTTGATTTCCAAATTTTCTTTCAGCTTGTGAACTATCTGATTGTAATTCCCTTCTTGTTCAAAACAGGTTATAGTATCTTCAACATTGATAAGGACGTACACCCATCTGTCTTCTTGAATCTTGGAGTAGAGACAGGGGTCTGCTTTACTTCTTGAGAATCCCTCTCTGGTAAGTACTTCACTGACTTTCTCACTCCACATCCTTGCAGTAGATGCTCTTCTGAAGTTTACACACAAGGTTGTCTCCTTGCTCAAACCCTGGTGCTTGCCCCATGTAGAGATCTTCCTTAATGTCTTCATATAGGAAAGTAGTTTTAGTTTTAGGCTGGATTCACACCTATGCATTTTTGGTGCTTTTTGCATTTTGCAGATATGCACTGCAGTCCATTTAACATGATTTTATATGGAACACATTCTGCAGTGCAAATCTGCAAAATGCAAAAAGCACTAAAAGCATATGTGTGAATCCAGCCTTAACGTCTAGGTGTTTCACTCGCATGCCCTTCCTGGCTGCAACGCTAAGGCCTGATTCACACTCATGCATTATTAATGCTTTTTGCATTTTGCAGATTTGCACTACAGAACAAAATGCCTAAGAAGCGCTCTGATGATGGAGTGTTTTACAATGGGAGCAAATGTTTCATCGTAATCTTCACCAAGTTTTTGGGAGTAACCCTTGGCAACTAGTGTGGCTTTGCATTTGTGGATATTCCCTTTTCTGTCTGACTTTACTTTTAAAGTCCACTTACTTCCTATAGTTTTTGGTTAGAAAGGAGCTCTGTGAGTGTCCAGGTTTTATTTTCTTGAAGTTCAAGTTAATTCTTCTTCTGCTGCCTTTCTCCATTTATAGGCTTTATGTTGTGGCAGTTTTTCTATGTCTTCCCAGGATGTTGTTTCAAGTATGCTGTGTGTTTTAACAGTGTATGACAGCTTGCAGGTGGCATCCCCTTTGTAGTCTGAGTGGATCTTCTGACTTCAGGCAGTTTGGCAGGATCTGGTGGGGAACTTGATTTAGGTATTGTGAGTTCCACCTCTTGTTCTGACTCCTGCACAGGTTCACTTTGGTCAACCTTTTCTTCTGGTTTGCCTGGCATATTCACTTCATAGCTTTTGGGGTGTTTATGGTGATGAACTCTCATCAAAATAAACACTCCGGCTTATTGTCAGTTTGTCAGTCTTTGGGTGTAGGACTCTGTAACCCTTAGTTTGCTCACTGTAGCCTACTAGAATGCCCTCTATGGCTCTGTTCTCCAGCTTGGATCACTTTTCACTTGGAATTTAGGCTTCTGCTTTACATCCAAACACTCTGATGTGCCCTATGCTAAGCTTTGATCTATGCCACATTTCAAATGGAGTACTTTTAATGGCTTTTGAGGGTAGTCTGTTCTTTGGGTAGGTTGCAGTCATGACTGCTTCTCTCCAGTACTTGTGAGATAGGTTGGCATCCAACAACATGCATCTGGCCATTTCTATAAGAGTGCGGTTTTTCCTCTGCTACACCGTTTTGTTAATGAGTGTATGGTGTGGTTGTTTGGTGTACTATTCCTTGTCTCTTCAGGTATGAGGCCACTTCTTTACGTATGTATTCTCCCCCATTGTCAGTGCGTATTATTCCTGATTTCCGTTGGAATTTGTTGCTAGACATGGCAAGTTTCTCTGATGTTTCATTCTTGTGTTTCATCAGATAAGTAGTTATGTACCTGGAATAATCATCAATGAAAGTCAGTAGATATCTGTTCCCATCTGACATGGGCCTTTGCAAGGTGTTATTGTCAAATGTTCTCTTAATAATGTCCTGTACAGCTTCTGGACTTCTGTGCTCCTGCCACCTGTGCCATCAGTGAATACATTTGCTGTGTAGGTCATTAGAGACTACATTGGCTTGCTGGTCTGTGGTGATGAGCTTGTATAGATGATCATCCAGTTTTCCTTTTGCGATGCATTGCTTATTATTGTGAAGTATGCATTCATCACCCTGAAACTTAACTGTGAGACCATTGTTTGCAAGACTTTTCACTGAAAGAAGGCTGCCTTCTAGGTCTGGAACATACAGCACTTTCTTTACAAGGATACTGTGCATGCCTTGTGGTGTAATGCAGTTCAGGAAGCCCTGGCCTTTACCTTGTGCAGTGATGCTTTACCCATTTGCTAGGAAAACTTTGTATTTTGCACTGTAATCAATTTTTTGTGAAGAAGGTCTCATCGCTAGTTATGTGGCTGTTTTCACCTGAGTCTATGCACCATCCTCATGGCTTGCCACTCTGTGTCACTTTAAAGGTGCCATTCCATTAATTGTCTGCAGTTTCCTTTATGGCTGCTTTGACTCTCTTTTGTGGATAGCTCTAGCCTTTGCTGCTCAGCTTTCCAGATAGAACAGTCCTTTTTTAAGTGACCGGTCATTTTACAGGCTCTGCTTTCTTTGTTATACTTTGTGCCTTTGTACATCTTAAGAGCTTTGTCATCATGGTACATATTTTCTTTTCTTCTGTCATATTCATCTATTAATTTTCCTTTGACATACTCTAACATCAGCTACTGCTCGGGTCTGGTTTCTAAAACGTTAATAAGAGCAGGCTGCAGAGGAGCAAGGCAACAATATGGTTATCTTTGATGTCCTCTCCGATAGCGTGCAGCTGCTCTATGGCTTCTAGCATAGCTTTCACATGGTTACACATTTGCTGGCCTTCTTCTAGTCTCATCTTATATAGTTTTCTTAGTAAAAATAGCCTGTTGTTCAGGCTTGAACGCTCATGCAGTTTTTGTAATGAAGTCCACATACCTTTTGCCGTTTTCTCTGTTCTTGTGGAAAAGCTGGCCATCTTCCACTAGTAAGATTATGGTTGCATTTACCTGTCTATCCTTCCTGTCCCAGTCCTCAGTCTCTTTCTGTTTGTGGGTCTGTCTGTATCCAGCACTTGCACAAGTCATCCTTGCTGAAGAACATTTGTAGCTTAAATTTCCACAGCTGGTAAATGGCATTGTTAAGCTTTGCAATTGCAAACTTCACATCTGAACCACTTGGCATCTTTCAGCAGCTTGTATACAGTGCTCACTGGTTCACTGTAGAATTCTTTCCAGTGCCTGGATGCTTGCTTGGTGCGCTGGGTGCTGCTGGGTGCCTGGAACCCATAACCTGTTGTCAGAGTATTGATATAATGCACTGGAAGCTTCTTGAATGCAGAGAATGTCTTTATCGTGGAACAGGAAATAGGAACAGGATACAAACAAGTACACACTGAACATTGACAGAACATCCAGTTATATCATGGAATACTCATGAACTATACACTATAATACTACAGCACCACCTGCTGCATAGATAAGTATAATGTATACAGTATATAGCTAGTTTATATGCAATCATGCTGTTGCTCTTTCCAACAGTTTCAAAGTGCCTGTTTACTTGCAGTCTTCATGAACAATGTTTAGTTTGTTTAATAAAATTAACCAGAAGTTATTACACCAATGTAGTTCACCTGTGCTCTTTTTATGTAACCAACTGATAGATTTCTGAAGGGAGAGCAGAGGACGTGGTGGGTAACAGCTTAAGTACCTGACATGAGCCTGGATGGCCTAATCTGTTCCTATTTGATATTCACTTTGTGGTCTGTTCAAATACCATACAGCAGCTGTGTCACTTTTGCATTTTTTGTTTTGGGGGAAGTTAATTGATTATTTTATTTATTATAATTTTTTGTTCATAGAAGGGTATATTGAGTGTTTAATTTTGTTTGCACATGATACTCTTTGCAAAGTGAAATTTCATCGCATTCACTGAGCTCTGGGGCTTATTCGCTTGCAAAGT
>BLSH010476022.1:447882-455382 GCA_018402905.1 Glandirana rugosa
AGACCAGTCTACTTTGGTTTTAGCTTGAAAAACCGTTGTTACGTTTTGCAATACGAACCGCATTTTCGTTGTGTCGAGTAGTGGGACTTGTGTGGTAGGGGTGACAGTTTGTACCACCACCGTCGTAGTACCAAACCCGGACGAAAAGAAGTCGTCCCTGTCCCTTCTACCAATTTTAACTACCCTTCTACCTACCTCGGTTTATGTCCTGGTAAGACCTTCCTTTGGACTACCTCAGACGTTTTCTGGACTCTGACCCTACCTCTAAACAGATGCATTGTTGCCAAAAAGTTCGATTTTGGTTTCATCTGACCAGAGCACCTTCTTCCACATGTTTGGTGTGTCTCCCAGGTGGCTTGTGGCAAACTTTAAACTACACTTTTTATGGATATCTTTAAGAAATGGCTTTCTTCCTGCCACTCTTCCATAAAGGCCAGATCTGTGCAGTATACGACTGATTGTTGTCCTATGGACAGAGTCTCCCACCTCAGCTGTAGATCTCTGCAGTTCATCCAGAGTGATCATGGTCCTCTTGGCTGCATCTCTGATCAGTCTTCTCCTTGTATGAGCTGAAAGTTTAGAGGGACGGCCAGGTCTTGGTAGATTTGCAGTGGTCTGATACTCCTTCCATTTCAATATTATCGCTTGCACAGTGCTCCTTGTGATGTTTAAAGCTTGGGAAATCTTTTTGTATCCAAATCCAGCTTTAAACTTCTCCACAACAGTGTCTCGGACCTGCCTGGTGTGTTCCTTGTTCTTCATGATGCTCTCTGCGCTTTAAATGGACCTCTGAGACTATCACAGTGCAGGTGCATTTATACGGAGACTTGATTACACACAGATGGATTGTATTTATCATCATTAGTCATTGAGGTAAACATTGGATCATTCAGAGATCCTCACTGAACTTCTGGAGAGAGTTTGCTGCACTGAAAGTAAAGGGGCTGAATAATTTTGCACACCCAATTTTTCAGTTTTTTATTTGTTAAAAAAGTTTGAAATATCCAATAAATTTTGTTCCACTTCATGATTGTGTCCCACTTGTTGTTGATTCTTCACAAAAAATTACAGTTTTATATCTTTATGTTTGAAGCCTGAAATGTGGCAAAAGGTCGCAAAGTTCAAAGGGGGCCGAATACTTTCGCAAGGCACTGTAAATGCAAAGCACTTGCTGCAGTGGAATAAGTACCTCAAAATCCAAGAAAGGTCTCGGCCGCCTCCTGCTTCCTCTTATGCTGCTGCCTCGGCCTCTTCCTCCACCTCTACAGTGCCAGTGTCATCTGCCACCCAGCAAACAGACGATGTGACAGCAACATACCCCCCTACCCACCCGCAATCCCTGGCCCTGAATGCCAGCATTTCAAAATTCCTGGCCTTTGAAATGTCTCGCTAACTGCACACTGGGAAAATGTAGTGGCGGGTGGGCCTGAGGCGGCTAGCCGTTTGGCGCATTTGTCCTTGCGCCTGCAATAGATTTTTCCCACACACTTTGGAGATGATTTTAGAACAGTAATATGGCTCTATGCGCCTGCAATAGAATTTTCCCATACACTTTGGAGATGATTTTAGAACAGTAATCTTTCCCTTAAAGCAACAGCGGGAACCTTTCCCTGTACAACTTGATGATGATTTTAGAACAATAATCTTTCCCTTAAAGCAGCAGACTCTACCAAGTCCAGACAGATCGTTCTGTGCAGCAGGATGAGGTCTGCAATCTGTCCCTCAAAGCAGCAGTACTAGTATCTCTCCCTAGTCCACAATCAGATTGTTCAGTAATGCAAGATTAGATGTTCTGCAATCTGTCCCTCACAGAGCCAGCAGCATCCTCTCCCTAAACTATCCTGAGAGCATATGACATGCAGCACGGTGACTCCAGCCCCATATAGAGGCTGGGTCACATGGTGCACTGGCCAATCACAGCCATGCCATTAGTAGGCATGGCTGTGATGGCTTCTAAGTGAAAACCAGTGAAACACTTGTTGATTGGCTGCCCTTGGCAGCTTTTCAACACGTGGAATAAAATACCCGAACCCAGACTTTTTTTGAAAAGTCAGAGTTCGGGTCTGGGTCCCGGACACCCCAAAGTTCGGTATGGACCCGAACTTTACAGTCCGGGTTCGCACAACTCTATCTGTGATGTAACGGTGACTGGGAATTTTGTACTTAGGCTCCAAAAGATTCAGAAGTCGGCGAAAACCCACATTGTCAACTATTCATAGTGGCTGATCATCAAGAACGATGAATTTGGTAACTGCCTCAGATATTTTATAGCCCTTGGGTTATCCATGGAATATTTTCATGTATTACAAGGGTTTGCTGAAGTGTCAGCTTCTTAGTGCCAGTGCTAGCGACGGTGAATTCTCCATGCTCACTCTTGTGTTTCATTTTGAGGTGTTTTATGAGATTACTGGTATTATAAGAACTAACAGTTGATCCTCCTCTCAATATTTTTGCAGTCTGCAATGCGTGGGTTGGTTTCACCGATTTAAAAAAAAACTTCCAAACTGCTGACATTTTGCTGGCCTCACTTATACTGAAAGCCTGAAATAGATAAGTCTCTGGGGGGAAAAAAAAGAGGAAAAAAAATGGGGAAAAAATTGAGCCTTTGGAAATGCCATGGTTTTCAAACATTCACACGTGACACTTCTAACTCAGTAAGACAAATATCTGACCGATTTTCAAAGATATGCCATGTGAGCAGCCAGCATCTTGGTATGGCCAAGTAACCCAGCGGGGAACAGAAAATCTATCTGCGTGCACTTGGGGTGTGGTAACAGAAGCAGAACGCAACAAAAAAAAAAAAAACAGAGAAAATGTTCTTGAGAACCAAGCCAGCAAAGTAAAAACTGCACAATACCACATGACTAGATGGACAAATGCAAGGCTAAGGTGCAAAGAAAAAAAATGGCATACAAAAATGCATTGTAAAACAAAACACTTGCAGGCTGCAACAGTAAATTAATACGCTAATTGTAAAGGAAAGGGTGCACACTGCATACACAGCTGGGCAGGGGACAGTGGGACATGATGTAACAAGAGAAATGTGCCTGGGACATGTAAAGTGGTGTACAGCGCTCACTGGCCACCATGTAAGCAGAGAGACATGCTGTGGTGTAGGACATGTAACAGCTAGTACACTGGCCTCCATGTAAGCAGAGACATGCTTGCTGTGGGTGTGGGGCATGTAACAGGTAACTCACTGGCCTCCATATAAGCAGAGAAAGACATGATTATTGTGGGTGTGGGACATGTAACAGGTAACTCACTGACCTCCATGTAAGCAAAGAGAGACATGCTGTGGGTGTGGAACATGTAACAGGTAACACACTGGCCTCCATGTAAGCAGAGAGAGACATGCATTGCTTGCTGTGGTGTGGGATATGTAACAGGTAACACTTATTGGCCTCCATATAAACAGAAGGACACGTATTGCTTGCTGTGGGTGTGGGACATGTAATAGGTAACACTCACTGGCCATTATGTAAGCAGAGAGAGATATGCTGTGGGTGTGGGACATGTAACAGGTAACACTCACTGGCCGCCATGTAAGCAGAGAGAGACATGCTGTGGGTGTGGGACATGTAACAGGTAACACTCACTGGCCGCCATGTAAGCAGAGAGAGACATGCTGTGGGTGTGGGACATGTAACAGGAAACACTCACTGGCCTCCATGTAAGCAGAGAGAGACATGCTGTGGGTGTGGGACATGTAACAGGTAACACTCACTGGCCACCATGTAAGCAGAGAGAGACATGCTTTTTGCGGTGTAGGACATGTAATGGCAGTAGCATTCACTGGCCACAAAGACAGGAAAGGAGACATCAACACAGCACTCACTGATCGCCATGTAGGACATAGTGTAACCGCGCTCACCATTAAACAGACAGCCTGGAGGAAACAGCACCACAGCCACAGACATGTGTCATGTAACAGCACTCACCGCAAAATGGAGTGCCTCTGACGTCACTTCCATCCACTTCCGGTATCGGGCAATGTTCGCGAGCACCGATACTCTCAAAAAGGCTGAGTATCGGCACCAGTACTGATAGCGGTATCGGTGCATCCCTATTTGGGACCCATTTATATTTAAGTGGCATGCTAAAATGTGTACATTATTTCCTTGTACACCACATTTGAGAACCTTATACAACTGTTGTTCTCCACCACATTTAGTTCTGGTATAATGTAAAAATGGCAAATAAAAGTTCCTTATTTTAAAAACTTAGTATTTTTTTAACAAAAAAAACCTGAACATACCAACTGAGCTACAGCAAATCTTGTAAACAAATACTGCCCATAGATGGATTAAAATTCATCTAGTTCAGCAGGGATCCGCCAAATTTCAATCCATCTATGGTCGGTCCCGCACTACAAAAGTCCATGTAACGATCAACTTCTGTTGATCGGGGTTGTTGGAAAACTTTTGATGTTAAGCCGACTGACATGACATGTGTGATTGGGGGGAATCTATTCATTTTCTTGATCAACCCTTTGGCTGATCAAAAATAAAAAAGAATAAGCATCTAAGGCCAGCCTTAGACAGAGCAAACAGAGGTAATTATGTTTATCTCTGTTATCCTAGCCATTTATACTACATTACTTTACAAATAAATATACACCAAGCATAACGCTAACGCACAGAGAGCATAATTGTTTACTCCCATGCTCCTAATATACCTAGCTTCAGGCATGCCTGTCCTTTTAAATAACTGACCTACACTATACAGGAGAAAAAGGGATATGTCTGTTCTCAGGTCCTAAACGCTTTCATGTACAGTCAGGTCCATAAATATTGGGACATTGACACAATTCTATTCAGTTTGTATATGTGCCTCCCACTTTTTAAGGGACCAAAAGTAATGGGACAGATTAACAATCATAAATCAAACTTTCACTTTGTAATACTTGGTTGCAAATCCTTTGCAGTCAATTACAGCCCGAAGTCTAGAACGCATAGACATCACCAGATGCTGGGTTTCATCCCTGGTGATGCTCTACCAGGCCTCTACTGCAACTGTCTTCAGTTCCTGCTTGTTCTTGGGGCATTTCCCCTTCAGTTTTGTCTTGAGCAAGTGAAATGCATGCTCAATCGGATTCAGGTCAGGTGATTGACTTGGCCATTGCATAACATTCCACTTCTTTCCCTTAAAAAACTCTTTGGTTGCTTTCGCAGTATGCTTCGGGTCATTATCCATCTGCACTGTGAAGCGCCATCCAATGAGTTCTGAAGCATTTGGCTGAATATGAGCAGATAATATTGCCAAAAACACTTCAGAATTCATTCTGCTGCTTTTGTCAGCAGTGATATCATCAATAAATACAAAAGAACCAGTTCCTTTGGCAGCTATACATGCCCACGCCATGGCACCACCACCATGCTTCACTGATGAGGTGGTATTCTTTGGATCATGAGCAGTTCCTTTCCTTCTCCATACTCTTCTCTTCCCATCACTCTGGTACAAGTTGATCTTGGTCTCATCTGTCCATAGGATGTTGTTCCAGAACTGTGAAGGCTTTTTTAGATGTTGTTTGGCAAACTCTAATCTGGCCTTCCTGTTTTTGAGGCTCACCAATGGTTTACATCTTGTGGTGAACCCTCTGTATTCACTCTGGTGAAGTCTTCTCTTGATTGTTGACTTTGACACACATACACCTACCTCCTGGAGAGTGTTCTTGATCTGGCCAACTGTTGTGGAAGGGTGTTTTCTTCACCAGGGTAAGAATTGTTCGGTCATCCACCACAGTTGTTTTCCGTGGTCTTCTGGGTCTTTTGGTGTTGCTGAGCTTACCGGTGTGTTCTTTCTTTTTAAGGATGTTCCAAACAGTTGATTTGGCCACACCTAATGTTTTTGCTATCTCTCTGGTGGGTTTGTTTTGTTTTTCGGCCTAATGATGGCTTGCTTCACTGATAGTGGCAGCTCTTTGAATCTCATATTGAGGGGTGACAGCAACAGATTCCAAATGCAAATAGCACACTTGAAATGAACTCTGGACCTTTTATCTGCTCCTTGTAAATGGGATAATGAGGGCATAACACACACCTGGCCATGGAACAGCTGAGCAGCCAATTGTCCCATTACTTTTGGTTCCTTTAAAAGTGGGAGGCACATATACAAACTGTTCTAAGTCCTACACCGTTCACCTGATTTGGATGTAAATACCCTCAAATTAAAGCTGAAAGTCTGCAGTTAAAGCACATCTTGTTTGTTTAATTTCAAATCCATTGTGGTGGTGTATAGAGCCAAAAAGATTAGAATTGTGTTGATGTCCCAATATTTATGGACCTGACTGTATATAACACATAAGATACTAAATACTGTATATGTATATGTTTGGAAATGATATTGCTCTGCTAAAACTGTTTTTGTTTTAGATTTTTGTGTCAACATATTTTATTAATTGACTTAAATAAATACTGGTTGCTTGTTTACATACTTGATCAAGCTAGTTGATACATAAGGAAGGTTACTGTTACAGTGTGGCAAATCATAGATAATCAATGATTACCTTGGGGTGGTAGCTTTAAATGTAATTAGGCTGTGTTAATTATAGGAACATTAGTTTCATGCTATTAACTATTTTTATTTTGTGTACACTTAGCAAGCCATGCAAGTCAGCTAATTTAGGACTTTTTGTTAAATGCTTCAGCTCATCAGTAAGTGAGTTTGCATGATATGGGTACTCAAATTAACTTAAAGATAGCTTAGTTAATTAAGTTATATTGGTTAACTTCAAAAATATTACATAACATATTTTGAGATTGTTCATTGACAAATAATTCTGTAACTTGTTGGTGTTACAGATTTTTTAAAACATTTTCTACCCTATTCTTGTTTTCTTGTCTATAGCAGGGCTTTTGTATTGAGTTGGCATTTTAGACAGTACATTTGGGAGACATTGTTCCTACAAATATGCATGTGTAACTGCTGTATGTTTCTTAGGCTAATTGTAGCGGAGAACATTGCATCCAAACAACAAATTAAAAAAAATCTAACTTTTACAGATATCTGCAGGGACACAAAGTGGAAAAACTTAATTTGTTGTTTATTTTAGTTATTGCTGTACTTGTTTGATAATGGTATAGCTGTACACATTCTACTATGGGATCAAAGTCTATCTAAAGCCAAAGCTCCTTTTTATAGTTTTGGATGGAGTGTGGAAAGGTTAAAGTAGTTGTAAACCCTCTCATATACCCAGTGAAGTCAATAGCTTTAGATGATAAACAGAGATGAAACAAATCCTCCTAGATAAGTTTTACTTGTTTATCTGCAGTCTTCTCTTTTGAACACCACTTCAAAAATGCTGATTTTAGATTAAGTCATTCTGCATTTTACAGTATCACAGAGGAAGGAGTGGGTGCTGCAATCAAAGCTCTGAGACACTGTGTGAGAGCTGATTAGAGGAAAGGGGCACAACTCCCTCCACACACAGCAGAACTGTGTTGTGAATAGACAAGCTGTGTGCTGAGCTCCCTCCCTGACACAAATATATTTCATTTG
>BLSH010476022.1:460382-466239 GCA_018402905.1 Glandirana rugosa
TGATATCCTCTTCAAAATAACTTCAATTCACTTCTTTCACTGTTTATAATTTCTGAAATGCAGACCAGTAGGCTGTTCTCAGCAGGCTGTACATTAAAGTCCTATATGTTTTTTTTATATAAAATGCATACAGTCAACTTTATGTTTGGAGATATCTGTCACCACCAATTTAAATAAAGGGTCTTTTATCTGGGAGGTGTGATGCACCACTGACTATCAAGTTAAAATTAGAAGGCATACCACTGGCCACCAGTTCAAAGAGCTTATTATAAAGGGGTCCAGCAAAGTAAAGTGCAGGGAAGCTAGAGGGTTTACTGTGTAGGGTGGAGATCTGGTGGAGCAGGGATCAACATTTTGCTTTGAAGCCCTATGTTTTGCATTGATTAGACTGCATTGTAATGTTTTGCCATTCATGGCAACGCTGCTTCGGTCGCACTAAAATTTCAAGTTATGTTGTCAGCCTATCTGTGTGTGTGTTCATAACACTACCATGTTCCATATCCCCGTACATTGTGTTCACTAAGAGACACATCTAAACGTTTTTTAATGTATCTACATTGCCTGCTGACACCACAAACTGTGAAAGCGAGTTCTGCATCTTTACTGCTTTAACAGTAAAAAACCCTTTACACAGTTTGGGATGGAGCCATTTTTCATCCAACTTCATTATGTGGCTGTGTGTCTTCTTTAGAGACCTTAGATTAAAAAGTTTCCTCCCATTTATTCATACCAAGTGACCGTAGCCAGTAGAAACTAAAAAGCAGAAAAACCTCAGAGGCCTACAACAGGACCTGTAGGAAAAGGAGAAGGATGGTCAGACATAAAATGGTCAAAGTGAAGCCAAGTGTCAAACCAGGACATCAGATGTAATGCCAAGAAGAGATGTAGTTTAGGTCAAGCCAGAACTCAACATGGGGTGAGCCACTAGCCAGGGATAAGAAAGGGACATGAAACAAAGTTTTGAATCAAGGTCACATCAGGTTTGGTTAATCCAAATTCAAAAAGATAGTTCTAACAATAAAAAGTAAGCAAACAAGTCAGTAAAAGCACATCTGATGGTCCTGGGAAAGTGGTGCCCTTTTAAAAGCCACAAATAGTCATGTTGCTAAGCTCAATAGGATAGTTTGTCTTTGAAGAGAGGTAAAAACAAAAAAAACTGCAGTGTGGGTTTGCAACCAGAAACAGCATATCAGATGCTGAACCTGCAGCCAAGCACTCAACAGAAGTATGCCCCACAGATAGACCATACTGTGATTGTCAGATGATCAGGCAGACAGGTACCAAACAAACAAGTTCAGTGCAAGAATAAATGATTCTGTGCTGCCTAAGGAAATCTTATTCAAATGGATGAACAACAGAGTGTTCGCTTTTATACATTAATGGCAAATTCATTTTTCAAAGAAGCATTCTTTTCTGGGTCAGTGCATTCTCTCTCAATTTTTTGAATCAAAACTTGCAAACAAAAAAATAGTCCATTAAAAGATAAAATAACAAAACCAACCGTTGTTGCAAAATTAACCTTCAACTCAAAGATTCCCCCCACTGTACTTTTTCTGCTGCTAGATGGGCTCAGTCTAATGACTAACAATATTCAACCCAGGAGAGACAGCACAGTTATAAACTTGTCTTTCTGTCACATGTTTCTTGTCAGCACCTAAACTGATTGTTTCCTTGTTTTGCATCTTCCTCTCACACTCCAGCCTTGATTTACGGGGATTGCAAAGGACTGAATAAATTTGACCAATTGAGGTACTTACACTGCTTGCATTTTAAAAATACATTTCATGATGTTTTAAAAATTGCATCAAAAGAGAAGTTTGGGGCTAGTTTTTTCCCCGATCATACTTACCTAGGTGGATGCCACATCGGTTTGATGCTGGATCTGCCCCCTGCCGGCTCAAACACTAAGAACCGAGCCATCTAACACCACTGATTGCTCGGTTCCCAGAGCTCCCTGAACAGAGAGCTAGTTACCTGCTCCCTGCTCTGCCCCCTCACTCATTAGAGCACTGGGCTGTGGAGGGGGCGGGAGTGGCTGGCTCAGGTTTTCAGCGGCTTGCTGAGAGGTTGAGCTGGTTGCCAGTCCAGGCAAGTAGGCAGATCCTGACTTCATTGTCACGATCTTGCCCAAGCCTGGACTGGCTCTGTGACGCCATCTGACATCGGGCTTGAGCCCACTGTCTGCTGAAAATGGGTCACTGGAGTGTAGAAAGAACTGCAGTACTGTGATCCACAGGAGAAGTACAGCCAAACAAGCTTTGGCTTTACTTCTCCTTTAATGTGTGCCTTTTATACCTGCTCGGAGTTCAGCTTTATTGTCTGTGATTTTTGCAACCCCACATCTGCCCTTGTACACTCACCTTTTTACTGTATGTATCTATCTCTTTTGATCTATTTATTATTACTTTTTGCCATTCTATTTGTTTTCAATCATTTTCCAATAGCTTTGTGCTTTTTCCTCTCATAAAAGCGGCGCTCCACCAAAAAGTGGAACTTCCAGTGGTCAGATTCCTTCCCCCCTCAGGTGTCACATTTGCCACCTTTCGGGGGAAGAGGACACCTTTAGTCAGGTGTCCTTTTCCACACATCCGGGAGCCCAGGGCCATGGCAGGCGGCAGCCAGGCTCCCTCCTCCACTGCCACCGGCAATGAGAAAGTGCAGTGGTGACTCGCGCTTGCGTAGTAGGGGCCTGGCGATGAAGCTTCCCTTAGTCTCAATGGTGGCGGCCGCACTCGTCCACCGATCTTTGGATCGGTGGGCAGTGCCGACATCGCTGGACTCCAGTACAGGTAAGTATCCTAAAATTAAAAGTATGTGTAGTTGCTGACTTTTAATCTTTACAAGAGCAGTGGCAGGCGGCAGACCTCCGCTTTAAGGCATAATCCATAACTGACACAGTATGTAAGACTTTTACTGCTTCATACAGCTGTTAAAATATATCTTTCATTATTTCAGCCAGTTGGAAAGCTGCTGTTAGTCTTGATAGGGATATTTCATATTTCCTTATTATTAGTTGTCTAGTTGCCTCACAAATATCTAATAAAGCTTCTAATATCTTGGCTATTTTAGTAACTTTTAGCTGATTCATGTCAATGAAAAGGGATTTTAAGCTGACTCTATGAACAAGTCAGCCCCCTCTCTTAAAGGAATGTGCCTCCTTAGAAGGTCATATTGTTGCTTACAAGGGGTGTTGGCCAGGGGTGGTCTTTTCCTTACATTCAAGTTCTATATTACCACAGAAAAAAATGTTGTCTTTGTCTTACCGAGAACTGCCATTAAGCAAGTGTCTAGTCCTGATCCACAGCACCATGCCATATCATAATAGGGGGACCCATGGTGGAAACAGCATCCTTCCTTAAGTATTCTGGTTATATTTTCTTTATCTTTATCTGTCATTACCTATCATAAATGTTATACTTGTAAGTATTTGTGTGATCTCTCTTTGCACATATAGAACACAACCCCAAAAACGTCTTTGCTCAGAAATGCCTCACACTCAAAGCCTGACAATTACCTAGTACCACCAATGAGATCTTGCACATGCACCGCTTTTATTACTTAACCTGCAATTCACCCAGGCCTGTACTGGCCATCGGGACTACCCAGAGTTTCCCAGTGGGCCGGTTGGTGGGCAGGGACTCCCATACCCTGTCCAGAAATAAACAAATTTGTGGACTATCTCCTCACTTTTGGGCTTTTGGCGGATTAAACCACCGCAGCACACTACACTGGAGCCACCTGGAGCGCTACGACGGATTAATTAGCCTAAAGGAAAATGATAATTTAGCCCAAACTCTGTCCCTCAGCCGTCGCTGAACACAGGGGACCTGGAGAAGATGTCTTTCTAAACAGCTGCACAGCGGTCAGCGGGGGATTCATTTATTTCTGGATAGGGTATAGGAGTCCCTGCCCACTCACCTTGCCCCCAGGCTCCCAGCTCCAGAGGAACCACCTGAAGGTGCACCTGCACCTGTAGGTAGAAGAACTGCCCAGACCAGGTACCGGGGGGAGTGGGATGTGGGGACCAACATTAATGGGTACTGATCAGACTGCGTTAATGAGCACTGGTGTGGCTGCACTGATGGGCACTGGTGTGGCTGCGCTGATGGGCACTGGTGAGGCTGCACTGATGGGCACTGGTGTGGCTGCGCTGATAGGCACTAGTATGGCTGCATTAATGGGCACTGGTGAGGCTGCGCTGATGGGCACTGATCAGGTGTATTAATGGGCACTGGTGTGGCTGCGCTGATGGGCACTGGTGTGGCTGCATTAATGGGCACTGGTGAGGCTGCACTGATAGGCACTGCTGTGGCTGCGCTGATGGGCACTGGTGAAGCTGCATTAATGGGCACTGGTGTGGCTGTACTGATGGGCACTGGTGAGGCTGCATTAATGGGCACTGGTGAAGCTGTGCTGATGGGCACTGATCAGGCTGTATTAATGGGCACTGGTGTGGCTGCACTGATGGGCACTGGTGTGGCTGCATTAATGGGCATTGGTGAGGCTGCATTAATGAGCACTGGTGAGGCTGTACTAATGAGCACTGGTGAGGCTGCACTGATGGGCACTGATCAAGCTGTATTAATGGGCACTGGTGTGGCTGCATTAATGGGCACTGGTGAGGCTGTATTAATGGGCACTGGTGAGGCTGCGCTGATGGGCACTGATCAGGCTGTATTAATGGGCACTGGTGAGGCTGCATTAATGGGCACTAGTGTGGCTGCATTGATAGGCACTGGTGTGGCTGCACTGATGGGCACTGATCAGGCTGTATTAATGGGCACTGGTGAGGCTGCATTAATGGGCACTGGTGTGGCTGCATTAATGGGCACTGGTGTGGCTGCATTGATGGGCACTGGTGAGGCTGCGTTGATGGGCACTGATCAGGCTGTATTAGGCACCGATCAGGCTGCATTAATGGGCACTGGTGAGACTGCATTAATGGACACTGGTGAGGCTGCGTTAATGGGCACTAATCAGGCTGTATTAGGCACCGATCAGGCTGCATTAATGGGCACTGGTGAGACTGCATTAATGGACACTGGTGAGGCTGCGTTAAAGGGCACTGATCAGGCTGCATTAATGGGCACTGATCAGGCTGCAATAATGGGACTGGTGTGGCTTCATTAATGGGCACTGGTGTGGCTGCATTAATGGGCACTGGTGTGGCTGTGCTGATGAGCACTGATCAGGCTGTGCTGATGGGCACTGATCAGGCTGTATTAATGGGCTCTGGTGAGGCTGCATTAATGAGCACTGATGTGGCTGCATTAATGGGCATTGATGAGGATGCATTAGTGGGCACTGGTGAGGCTGCATAAATGGGCACTGGTGTGGCTGCATTAATTGGCACTGATCAGGCTGCATTACTGGGAATTGTGCATGTTTGCAAAATTAAAGTGGGCTGGTCTGGATGAAGTCCAAGGCCAAAGTTTTGTCCCAGTCCAGCCCTGAATTCATCCAAGCACCCAAATAGGTTGAGATTCCTGATAACACACATACATTTATCTCAGGTGGGGAGCTATAGAGCACTACAGGTCCTATACTTAAGTCCCGACCTGACCCTGTTTTGAAACCGGAACCTGAAGTAGGTCTGGTCGGGTGAAATTAAAACGTTTGTACGTGTTAAGGGTCATTACGTCGGACTAGTCACGGTTAATTACGTCGGTGTGGTCACGGG
Organism: Glandirana rugosa; assembly: GCA_018402905.1. NCBI lineage: Eukaryota > Metazoa > Chordata > Amphibia > Anura > Ranidae > Glandirana > Glandirana rugosa. Next base: position 466,063 of record BLSH010476022.1, read on the forward strand.
TAAATACGTCGGAGTGGTCACGGGTGATTACGTAGGAGTAGTTACGGGTAATTACGTCGGTGTAGTCACGAGTAATTACGTCGGAGTGGTCTCGGGTAATTATGTCGGACTAGTCACGGGTAGTCGTGTCGGACTAGTCACGAGTAGTCGTGTCGGTGTGGTCACGGGTAATTACGT
>BLSH010476022.1:512379-539397 GCA_018402905.1 Glandirana rugosa
TTTTATGTTCTCTTGTCTTCCTGGACCATTCTCTTGACCTCACCATGTTTGTAACCACACCAGTAAATGTCTAGGAGGAGCTGAGTATCACAGTCATTTTAAAGCTGCCTAATTGGTGCTTATTAGGCTTTATTGCTGCTCCCTGATATCCACAGGTGTTTTCAATGCCTGATTGAAAACACTTCATTGAACCTCTGTTCTTCAGAGTGGTAGTCTTTAAGGGGTTGAATAATTATGTCAATGAAGAATTCACAAAAGAAACATTTACTACTGTATTACAAAACTAATTGATGTCATTTTAGTTGCATATGGTTCTTTAAGAAGTCCTTGTAGGATTTTATTCAGAATACAATTACAAATGTACACTAAATTCCCTAAAACCATTTACAGCATTGGGGGTTGAATAATTTTGAACACAACTGTACCTCACCAATGACCAGTGATTCCCTCCTGGAGATTTGCCTGGCAGTACTCTCCACTGTTCTCTCCTGCTCTTGTCCAGGTCACCCCAGGAGATTGTATGAGGGTCCTGTCCACACCAGAGCCCAGGCCCAAGGCCATCCCTCTCCAGATTGGGGAGCTCCCTCAAAGGCCCAGATAGCCAAGTACTCCATCTCCCAGTTCTTCCACCTGACAACCCCTCCCCAGCTGGGCTGACCCTAGACATTTAAGGAGGCCTGCCCCCTGCCAATCCAGATTTGGGATTAGTCAGGGCTCCTTAAAACACCACAGGCAGCTCCACCTCTCCTGCCTCTTTCTAGGGTTTTCCAGAAGCATCAGGAAAGAAGAGGGAGGTCTCAGTGATGCTGCCTATGAGTCACTAGCTGCTACTCTGAGCCACTCCCAGCCCACACAAACAAAAACAAACAGGCCTAGCTTCCAGCTAGGCCTGCCTAAATTTGCCTACACTCATACAAAAATCTCACTCTAGCACCTACCTAGGTAGAGGGTGCAACATTTCTATGATCTATACCCTCAAAGATTGTAAGTCGGTTGCATGGTGATGAGCAAAATGTCTAGCCACACAAGTGTCTCGTGTAATATACTGTATATTGCAAGAAACATAGGGGATGCCATATACAGCAACGCCGACTGGCGGTTTACAAGTTGTCTAATGACGAAAGAACCACAATGGTTGCTGGAGATGACCATCTGAGGATTTCCTATGTATGCACTGCTAAAAAATCTAGTGGCCCCACAACTATAAACCCTCATAGTGCCAAGCCAAATGTTTATGTGTATGTGTGAAAAGGCTAGGTGAAAGTAGGTTGCCTATAGTAAATGCTTTAGCTACAAACCTAGTCTCCTGCATCAATACAGGTCTGTATATTGGATCACTGTGTAGAATTGAGAGATATCTATTGACTATGCACCTAATATTACTAAATTTCTGACTATAGCAGACAGGAAAAATCAAATGTTTGTTGGTACATTCTGGCATAAGAAAATTATGAGAGAGGCTTCATGTGGAGATGAATCCTGGCTCCTTACTTACTTAGCCCATTTTTGTACCCTGCTCACTTCCACTCTCTTATAGCCTTATTCACATAACCTATTTTGTCTCTTTGTCAAAGTCCTGCAGGGTGGTACAGTTACATCTAGCCCTAATAAACTGTGCTATTGGTATTGCTGTTGAGACGGGGACTTGGTGACAATTGGCTGCATGTAAAAAATAATTTTTAGAAGAGGGTTTCCTGTAAGATCTGACACAGACCTTCTGATCACTAATATAATAATCATCATAATATAATAATTTTGTCAGAAATTGGGTAAGGAGCAATTCAATATGAATTGTAAAAATCAGGTCATCTATGTAGCAAAAAATCTATATCTGTAGTCTTGTATGGATTGGTGTCACTTTAAATGTGTTTCTCCCTCCAACACTCTGTGTATAAATTCACATATGTGAGAGCAAATGTGACCTCCATAGAGGCAACTCTTCTCTGTAACTACAATGCTTGATCAAATTGAAAGTAATTGTGATTCAAAAGAAAAGACACACCCTCTAAAATAAAGTGTTTCAGCTTTTTTTTTCTTCTCTTTTTTCTATAGACATAATGTAAACAATTCACACGTAGATGTGTTCCCCAGTAATTTTGTTATTGTGATTAAAAAAAAAAGACACACCCTCTAAAAGTAATTGTGTAATTGTGATTCAAAAGAAAAGACACCCTCTAAAATAAAGTGTTTCAGCTTTTTATTTTTTTTTTCATCTCGTTTCTCTTTTTTAAGACATAATGTGAACTATCCACATGTAGATGTGCTCCCCAGTATTCCCCAGAATGGGATATATGATTACTTAAACCTTAGATATAACACCTGAATTACTAAAAGCTGATATTGAGCATTCTCTTTATATTTTAGATAGAAAATGTACATCTTTGGCTTATGAAAGATGTACATTGTACCCTGAAAATATATGCAGATGTCTTTTATACACATCTTTTTTATACAGTGTAAATTTTTGTTTCATAAATCTGAAAACCTTAATAAAATAAGTTTGACAAATAAAGTGTTTCAGCTCATGGGAGTATATAAATCCATGATATTGCAGCACCCACATACCTAAATTGTAAGGGATACATGTATTGACCTGGCATCACATGTAACTCATTGTGCGCGCCATTCAGAATTATCCAGTTTATTTATCACATACTTACTTTTGCGTGAAAAAGAGGGTAGCCTCGCTACTAGTGGTTGAGGAAGAGTGTTGACTAGGTCTCCCAGGGTTTCACCTAGAGATCCAGTACTGGCCACAATGGACCTACATTGAACTGGAATGTCAGGTTAGTAGACTTTGGGGAGGTGATGAAATATGGGTATCACTGAAAATCAAGGTATTAACTTCCGAGCAAGTTCTTCAACTAAAATAACCAAGCAAATAGCTTCTATTTTATATGCTCAATATAATTTGTGTACCTGAATGTTGAATCCCAACTGAGTCTACAGTAACTCTCTGTATCTGACAACAGTTTCAAGGCCTCTCCCAAATTAATGCTTGGTATTGAAAACCACTACAGATCCCCCTTTATCTGTGTTCTTGAAGGTAATATTGGGGTTATCTTCTAAAGATTTTAGAAACTGACTCTCATTTACTTAGACTGAAAATGTCCAGCTTGAAGTTAGTATTTATCCTTTCAGCTAGGGTTACTAAATCCTGTTCCACCAGTTTTTGAAATAATTCAATTTTGTTTCCTTTGTCTTGTACGAGGTAGAACTCTGATTTGTGTTTAGCTGAGACATACTGCTAATGGGGAATTCAACTTTCTCTACCACTGGTTAAACCCCGGTAACCCAAGTCATCCAAACGTGCTCAAATCATGTAACAAACTTCAATCTTGAAAAAAAACAAACACTAAATCATCAATTGCTGTGTAATAGTGAGTGTTGCATGAAATTTGCAAATGTGATGAAAAAGTGGAATCAGTGTCCAGATAGTGCTTTCTTAACGTAAATCTACAAGCAAAATCATTAACATCATTGACCGTGGAAAACAAATCAAATTGTCGTTAAGGTTTGAAATTCAATCCTTGTAAGAGGATATTTTCTTCTTCAAGTGTCAAGGTGTGATTAGACAGCTTGAAAACATTAATGGTCTATTTTGAGAAAGTATCATTAAAATATTTCTCTTCCTCTCCTTATTATTATCCTCCTTGACTTTTGTACCTCCCTTTGGAGGCTTTCACAGTTTTTGAATTGTTTGAATCTCCCTCATCCAAGAAGGTATCTTTCAAATTCCTCTTTATTTAATTTGTACACAGGTTGTGGAGAAGGGAGAGCATGCTGATGTCGCTTGATGCCTATGTGTCTGAGAAGCTGACTCTCTTATGTGAACTTATGGGCATGGAGGAGGTTCTCAAGGTGAAATATTCCTGTTTGAATGACTGCCTACTACTTGAACCTTTATTACCGGGATTCTTCCAATTATAAACTTTATCTTCCTTATAGTCTATTTTGCCTCTCATAAATATGGATCTATTTATTCTTGTAACTTCATTCTCTAAGTTATTTAAAGATTTACCCAATCTCTCCTCCCTTGATGAAAAGTCTGATGAGACACATAACTTTTCAAGGTCCCCATATATCTTTGCTAGTTTCTTTGAGGTTCTCTAAACAGGACCCTTTATGGCTGATTGTCAATCTCATAATACCATACGAAGCCTCATCTACAATGTATGTCCATTGCAGTCTACAGCTTTTATCTGTGACTTTCAAACTTAGGAAACCTATTTTTAAATATTCTTCAAGGGTGCACCGTCCCCCCATAGATATGTCTCAGTCGAGGATAACTTTTATAACCTTCAAAACAAATTGTAACTAAATTCTTTGTCCCTTTTGTGCTCCCTGCAAAAACCTAGTGGTCCTTTTTATTTCTTTATTAATGCTGCTAGTTGACCTAGTGGCTGTGGGTGGAGAGTATGCCATTTTCTCTCAGGGGACAAGATGCGGGGAGTGTTAGATGCCCTAGATTTAGATGCACTAACGCTTTGAAGCCAAACTCCAGCTCATACTGCAGTTGCATCAACAATTTTTTTCTTTTAGGATAATGTTTTTACGTGAATAAAATAGGCTTTAAAAGAGAACAAATCTAGTCATTACATCTAATATTTGGTAAGCTGCAATATAATAAATCTTTGATTTTGGGTTTAATACTGCTTTACATGAATGTAAGCAGTATAGTCTTGTCACAGAAGTCACAGTGTTATGTACATCCACTTGTACAAATCAATGACAAGTTTTGGCTGCACAAATCTGAGCATTTACATATGTAGAGGGATAGATGAGTGGCTCGGGTGCAAACTGTATGCAATGTAAATGCAGGCAGATATAAAAATACTAGTGTACAGTTGCATCCTATCATTTATTTATACAGGCTGCTTTACACAACATTTGTGACTCTCAGGCTCAGAAATACTCTTTTTTTTACAGTGTATAGACATCTGCATATGTGTGAGCCCTTAAGTTCATGCCACAATGCCTATGTTGGGGCCCATGAAATTTTATATACGCGACTAATGTGAACACAACACAAAGTAAAGTCAATAAAGTGGTTCTTTATAATGGAAGAGCTTCAGTTCAGGTTTGGGTTTGCCCTTGATGATACTGTATATAACAAATACCCACTATAACAACATGTAAGCTATAATTAGCTCCTGGTTTTCTTTTTCCTATATTGATGATCCTCTTACAGTCATTCTCTACTGCTCCCAAGATATTTTGGGAATTTGCCAAACTGTTTTATGAACTAAAATGTTTTGCTGACTCTATGCCAAATCTCATATTTATCATAAAAGCCTCTATACAGCATTGTGGAAAGAGGCATAATGCAGATGTAATACATTAAAATTAATGCCATTTTCTGCATCATCACTTATATATAAACCCACATTTCATCATTCATAGTTAAAGGAGATTTGCTTGGTTGAAATATATGCCTACAATCAATAAGCTAGCTCTTCGGTGCTTTGTAAAACAGGATTTAGTGGTCTTGAAAACCTGCAACTGTCTTGTAGCATCATGCATTAGAGCACAACTTTCATTGAGTACTTAAGCGTGGCTAAAAGGATGACATATTAATGTGCATGTACTAATGTTGTAAACATCCCCATGTTAAACCATCAGATGGAGAGTATTTACAAAGAAATCAAATTACCTCTAATTGAATCGAATTGCAAACAAGCAAGGTCCGTCAATTGTATTCTTTGCAGAGCAATTACAAAGTCCTCAGTAGATAAACAGATACAAACGTGACACTGTATAATGAAATCCCGTGTGTATTCTAGATCTTTTCAAAATGTCTAAATGGAATGATTACTAAATTTGTGAGTCTAAAGATTAATAGCTATATGAAATAAGCTAAATGTAATTATAATAAGCAATCTCTATGTGACCTTGGTCAGTTTGTGTCCTTAAGTGCTACAGCTAATTATAATAAGTAATCTCTATGTGACCTTGGTCAGTTTGTGTTCTTAAGTGTTACAGCTAAGATCATATTAAGAATTATGCCAGGGGTAATACTATAGGTTGAGATAAAGTTTGGGCTTGCAGAAAAATTCTTAGTTACTTATTTAGTCAGGTTTGAAAAATTATGCAAGTCCATCAATTTAAACCAATAGAAATACTTAATAAATAAATGCATTGAAAAAAATCCATATACTGTATAGAACCCTATATTCACAATTGATCCAGAGGACGACAAAAAAAAAAAAAAAACTCTTATAAAATGTTGTCTAACTTGCTCCAGCAAGTTAAAAGAAGATCCTTCCTGATCCTTTAAGGCACTTGGATATTCCCTGGATCAACAATCTCTGGTGTTATTTTGTATAGGGTGCATGCACACAAGCGAAAAAAAAAAAACTCTTTATCTAAGCTGGACCTTTCTGCGGAAAAATACAGTGTTAAAAAGTTTTGGTGCATAATTATGTGCTTCTATGCACTTTTTTTTATAACTGTAGTTTTTATTAGAATGTTACAATTTTACAATGAGAGAAAACATTTCACTCACAAGCATATAGTTATACAATGTCCTGGAGTAGAAAAATGCACATACACATTCTAAAATCCATTTGGATCTTTTCAATCTACAATATTACAGTGCCTTGCAAAAGTTTTCATACCCCTTGAAATGTTCCACATTTTGTCATGTTACAACCAAAAACATAAATCTATTTTATTGGTATCTTATGTGATAGACCAACACAAAGTGGCACATTTGTGAATTGTGAAGTGGAAGGAAAATTATAAATGGTTTTCAACATTTTTTTACAAATAAATATCTGAAAAGTGCGGCATGCATTTGTATTCAGCCCCCTTTGCTCTTATACACCTAACTAAAATCTAATGGAACCAATTGCCTTCAGAAGTCATCTAATAAGTAAATAGAGTCCATCTGTGTGTAATTTAAACTCAGTATAAATGCAGCTGTTCTGTGAATCCCTTCAGAGGTTTGTTAGAGAAGCTTAGTGAACTGACAGCATCATGAAGGCCAAGGCCAGGGCTAAAGTTGTGCAGAGGTTTAAAGCAGGGTTTGGTTATAAAAAAATATCCTAAGCTTTTAACATCTCATGGAGCACTGTTCAATCCATCATCTAAAAACGGAAAAAGTATGGCACAACTGAAAACCTACCAAGACATGGCCATCCAATTTAAAATGACAAGTCGGGCAAGGAGAGCTTTAATCAGAGAAGCAGCAAAGAGGTCCATGGTAAATCTGGAGGAGCTGCAGAGATCCACAGCCCAGGTCTGAGAATCTGTCCACAGGACAACTAGTAGTCGTGCACTCCACAAATCTGGCCTTTATGGAAGAGTGGCAAGAAGAAAGCCATTGTTGAAAGAAAGCCATAAGAAGTCCCGTTTGCACTTTGCGAGAAGCCATGTGGGGGACACAGCAAACGTGTGGAAGAAGGTGCTCTGGTTAAATGAGACCAAAATTGAACTTTTGGCCTAAAATCAAAACGTATGTTTGGCGTAAAACTAACACTGCACATTACCCTGTACATACCATCCCCACCGTGAAACATGGTCATGGCAGCATCATGTTGTGGGGATTCTTTTCTTCAGCAGGGACAGGGAAGCTGGTCAAAGTTGAGGGGAAGATAGATGGAGCCAAACACAGGGCAATCTTAGAAGAAAACCTGTTGAAGTCTGCAAGAGACTTGAGACTGAGGCGGGGGTTCACCTTCCAGCAGGTCAATGACCCTAAACATACAACCAGAGCTACAATGGAATGGTATAGATCAAATCATGTTAATTTTTTAGAATGGCCCAGTCAAAGTCCAGACCCAAATCCAATTGAAAATCTGTGGCAAGACTTGAAAATTGCTGTTCACAGACACTCTCCATCCAATCTGACAGAGATTGAGCTATTTTGCAAAGAAGAATGGGCAAAAATGTCACTCTCTATATGTGCAAAGCTGGTAGAGACATCCCCATGAAGACTTGCAGCTGTAATTGTAGTGAAAGGTGGTTCTACAAAGTATTGATTTGGGGAGGCTGAATACAAATGCACGGCACACTTTTCAGATATTTATTTGAAAAAAAATTGAAAACCATGTATTATTTTCCTTCCACTTCACAATTATGTGCCACTTTGTGTTGGTCTATTACATAAAATCCCAATAAAATACATTTATATTTTTGGTTGTAACTTGACAAATTGTGGAAAATTTCAAGGGGTATGAATACTTTTTCAAAGCACTGTATTTCATAAAAAGCATAAGAACACTTCCGGTCCGGTGCCTTATGTAGCGGACAGGGAAGCCAGCAGCTCCACTCAAGCCCTCACAAGTAGCCTGCATACAAATACCAGGGGCAACCATCGTACCCCCGCATCTCCCCAGAGACCCCGGGGCACTGTCGGAAGCCATGGACCACTTTGTTTCACGCCCGCGATCTCGTTCGAGATCCAGGTCCCGGCGCCTGTCTCCCTCACAAGTGGCCTCAGATCCCAAGATGGCCGCTGTGCCTCACACACGCGGCGCCTCTCCACCAGCTCAGACACACTCAGTCTTCCATTCTGTCCCTCAGAGGAATAAGGCAGAGCACAGCTCTCAATGAGAACAAGGAGGCAAGTGAATCGGGGACCAACAACCAGGGCAGGAGGGAGAATAAGGGAGAATATGATAAAATTGCAAAAGCAGTGGTGGCCTTATTATCCCCCACAATAGCTGTGTCAGTGGAACGAGTGGTGATGTCAGGCATCTCCCAGCTCAAAAGAGAGATGAAAGAACAGTCGCTAAGATTAATGGAGGCAGAACAGCTTATATATCCTCATTAGAGGAAGACCAGTATCAAACTACTGCAGCCATGGAGCAGTATACTCGGGCACAGCAGACTCTACACAATGGCATAGAGGATCGCTCAAGGAGGAGCAACCTGTAATTTGTGGGCCTCCCAGAGACCATCAAACCGGGGTCCCTGCCAGAAATCTGCTCCATCCTCATCCCGGAATCCCTTGGCATTAGCAGGCCCTGTGTGATCGAGAGAGCCCACCGAGTGGGAGCGCCATCACAGAGTCGCAAAGGCCCCAGACCAGTGATCGCCAAATACTTAAACTACAACGACTGTCAGATAATACTGTAGAACTTTCCTAAAACAAGATTCTTGGACTTCGAAGGGCACAAGATATTAGTTTTTGCGGATTATTCTGCAGAGGTATCCCGCAGGCTTAAAGAAATTCAACCGGTGTGTGCAGATTTGTACAGAAGGGGTATTCAGTTCACCCTCGCCTTCCTAGCAACGCTTCGCCTACTAACCCCAGAGGGGGAACAACTATTTATCCAGACCCTGGAAAAAGCACAAGCATTCCTCCGCTCCAGTGCATCTCGACCCAGTTTGCCGGAACTCCACCAGGACAAAGAAAAGCAGGATCCCAGGGACCAAAGAAGCCCTAGGAAAGACCCACGTCTGCGGAGAAATCTTTCCGCTGACACAGATTCCCAACTGGGCTGATCATGAAACACCACTCAACGACCTGCCGGACCACCCTTCAGAATAAGGTAATCTGCAGCGCTTTCATAGGCTATAGCTGCCATGAGTCTGTAAACATATGGCTCATTCTCACATTGACTTAAGATTCCGACAATTTGAGGCGAGCCCCGCTCCTCCCTCCACCGTGCACAAGAACAGACCATTTTTTCAGCTTGCACCCCTATGTGCCTAAGCCGGGGGTAATAACATCAGCAAGGTTCTTGACACTGACCCCTTCCTTGGCCCTAATGACTCAACAGGGAGAAATTTAGTTATGTTGTACAAGGTCCCTTTGTTCATCCCTTTGCATTTAAAAACTTCCATGCTTCAGAATGATCTACGGTACTAGTTCAAGGTACTTGCCAGCCAGTTGATCTAATATGCCTATGCCCCCCCTGACCTATCTTTTCAGAGGCTAGGAATGATGCTGGCATTGGAATATGCATACGGAAAAAAGTGAAGTCTAGAATATGCTGTTTACGTTTTGTTATGTCTCTCTCCCTTCGTTTCCCCCTTTTTTTTCACTCTTCTTTCTCCTTGGAAGGTTCCCTTGGTAACACCCTACCAACCCAAAGCCCAACAATTTCACACACATAAGCACCCCCTGAATGACATAATATCTATGGACACACACACTATACAACCCCTAGCACACCTCTCAACAAAATTAGATGAGGATAGTTTCCTGGAATGTTAAAGGGTTACGCTCCCCGATCAAAAGAATGAAGATCCTCAGACATCTCAAACGTCTTAAAGCTGAAATTGCATTGTTACAAGGGACCCACCTAGTGCAGGACGACTTTCACCGTTTACGAAAACTGTGGGTAGGGGAGGTTCTAGGTTCACCTGCTAAGGGACGCAAGGCAGGCACAGTTATATTACTTCATAAGAACCTTAAGTATAATCTGTTGAAGGTAGATAAAGACGACGAGGGCAGATTAATTTCAGCCCATCTGAAGTTCCCCTCCCAGGATCTACTAATCTCAAGTGTTTATGCTCCAAATTCCCCTGACAAATCTTACTTTGCCACTCTTTCACAACAAATTTTGCAGATGCCTCACACTCCCCAACTGATAGGGGGAAACTTTAACATGACTATGTCAGAAACTGAAGACAGATCCTCCAAACGCTCTCCTTATTCCTCACCTAAACAAACACAAGAAACTCTACTACATCAGACGGTCAGCGCCCTCCAACTAGTTGACCCCTGGAGACTATCCCACCCCTTGGAAAAGGAATACACTTTTTACTCTCACCCACACGACTCCCTTCCAAGACAGGACTACATCTTCTGCACGTCCTCCATGCTCTCCAAAATTCAGGAAACCTCAATCCAGGATAAGGTAATTTCGGACCACAACCCCATTTCCATCACACTCCACGTTTCTATATTAGGGAAAATGTCAGACATTGGCGTTTCCCGGCATACCTTTACTAAAATGACTCCTTCTCAAACATGCTAGAAAAAGCATGGGAGGAATACAAGGAAACAAACCCACCACACACCTTTTGGGAGGCGGGCAAGGCCTACCGCAGGGGAAGAATCATTTCCTTTGTCGCCAACCATAGAAAAACCACTCAAAGACAATACGCCGAGGCGAGCAACAGACTCGGAGAGGCCCAGACGTCCCTTAACACCCAGCACAACTCAGAAAATCTAAAAAGGTGGCAAGAGGCCAAACGTATGTTTGTCGTTTGGGCAGACAATCTTGAGCATACAAAAACAGCCCATAGGGACCTACAATTCCATAAATACGGCAATAAAGTGGGAAAATTGCTTGCGAGACTAAGCAGAGGCTCATTCCATCCCACTCACATAACCTCCTTAAAAGACTCAGAGGGGAAACTCCACACTTCTCAAACAACCATAAACAAGATCTTAGAACAATTCTACACCAAATTATATACTGAGGACACAAATGACCACTCACTAACAAAAACTCTACTCGACACGATCACCTTGCCAACGATAGACCCCAATCAACTATCTTATTTAAATTCCCCAATGACCCAAGATGAGCTACAAGACTCCCTAAAAAAACTCTCAAATGGAAAAGCTCCTGGACCTGACGGGTTTTCCCCAGAATTCTTCAAAATTACCAAACACTTAATCTCCGACACTCTCCTTGACGTTTACAACGGCATATGGCAAGGCGGCCCCCATTTACCGACTGGACAAACGGCCACAATCAAACTAATAGCAAAAAAGGACAAAGACCCCACTTAACCAAGCTCTTACTGCCCAATATCTTTATTGAATGTGGACTCCAAAAGCAGGATTCACACAAGGCAGATTTGTCCCAGTGGGGAATGGAGGAGAGCTGTAAGATCATAGGGGTGTGCCATTGCGGATTCTAAATTGAAGTTGGTGTATCTTGAGGCTTGGAGTACCCACTCTTAAAAGACATTATATATTGTATAATCTTATGTTGGGGAATTGTACTCCTTCATCGCTCCTTGGGAGATGCAGTTTAGTAATTGAAACTCTCGGTTTCTTGTTATGCCATATGAACTTTGTGGCTGCTTTGTTAATGGTTTGGGTGTCTTTTTGTTTTAGTAAAATAGGGATGGTTTGTAGAGGGTATAGGAGTCGAGCAAAGCAAACCATTTTGAATAGGGCACATCTCCCAAAGAGCGTGATCGGGAGTTCTGACCAGGAGTTCAATTCACCCCAGCTCAGACACAACTTGCAGATCAAAGACACTGTCATTGCCTGGAGAGAAGCGAGGTAAAAGTTGGATTTATCACCTAATATATCCAAATATCTCCCGATCCAAGGTAACCCCATGTTCCCACATGGGTTAATCTACGATCCCTTCTCTAAATGGAGAGACAAAGGACTGACTAAAGATCACTCCTTTTTCGAGTAAGTTACAGGGAACCTGAAACCCCTTAAATTCTTGGAGGAGGACCTCCCCATCCCAAAGCAACACTTTCTGCAAGTCAACCAGTTGGCAGACTTTGTCCACAAATGGTGCCCTAACAAACAGAAAAGATTTCACCCATCTTTCCTGGACAAATTGATACAGGAGCAGAAATACTCCATAAGGGGATATATACAAACCGTTACTGCTACATTGCACAAAGTCACTCCATCATACCTCAGTAACAAATGGGGTAAAGATATTTCAGATGTCGAACTTGTGGACAAAATACTTGAAGGTAACTCCATCACCCAAAAGCTAATAACCAATGATATGAAACATGGAGGGAAACCCAATTTAAACTGATACACAGAGCTTTTATCCCCTTTACCACTAAACTGGGTGCACAACAAGTTGCTTCCTGTCCTTGGTGCTCCCTACCCAGGCCAACCCTCTTTCGCTGCTTCTGGGAATGCCCCCCATAGCGGAATATTGGTATAAAATTATCTCCTTCATCTTTGGAATAACAGACATTGTAATCTCAAAAGACCCCTTGTTACTCCTATTTGGATATCCAAAAATCAGAGTCCCGCAAGAAGGCAAAGGGCCGTTGAACCTTTATGAGAACTACCAATGGTCTCTCCTTACATTACTATCAGCACGCAGAGCAATTCTTAAACAATGGATTTACCCCACCCCGCCTTCCATCACCGGGGTAAAGAGAGAACTAACTTCATTAAAGCTTGACACCCTTCTTCAAAAGGATTATAACAGTAAAACCTTTATGCGGAGATGGAACACGTTTATCAATAAAGCTTTAACTCCAGCAGAACTTAAAGATCTTCATTCCGCCTCGGTCAACCAACCTCTTCATTAAAGCAGTTGGTGCTAACAACCCAAAAACACTTCTCTTCCTCTGGACCTTAGACAACTATTTACAACATTGGGAACTCGGGCCACAAAAAACATCCTTCAATACCGCTGCCCCCTCCCCTAGCCTGACCGGGCAAGGGAGGGTAAACATGGCTCCAACAGGACTTCCACATTGGATTCCCTTTCACCTTCCTTTTTACTATCCCTCTTCTCCCCCTAATTCCTCCCCCCACTCATTCTTTTTTTTTCTTACTTTACCACTAATCTCTTTGCTCTCCTGTTAGTCTTTGTTTCTTCTCCATATGTACTCATAGTTTATACTATTATAATTAAAGTTGAGCGAACCTGAACTGTAAAGTTCGGGTTCGTACCAAACTTTGCGGTGTTCGGGACCCGAAACCGAACTTTTGAAAAAAAGTTTGGGTTCGGTTTCTGGGTTCTGGTATTTTTTTCCCGCTTGTTGAATAGCTGCAGGGCAGCCAATCAACAAGTGTTTCACTGGTTTGCCCTTAGAAGCCATCACAGCCATGCCTACTAATGGCATGGCTGTGATTGGCCAGTGCATCATGTGACCCAGCCTCTGTATGAGCTGGAGTCACGTAGTGCTGCATGTCATATGCTCTCAGGCTAGTGTAGGGAGAGGATGCTGCTGGTGCTGTGAGGGACAGATTGCAGATCTAATAATGTCTCATCCTGCATTACAGAACAATCTAATTGTGGACTAGGTAGAGATTACTACTACTACTGCTTTTAGGGGCAGATTGCAGATCTAATAACATCTCATCCTGCATTACAAAACAATCTGACTGGACTAGTTAGAGTCTACTGCTTAGAGGGACAGATTATTGTTCTAAAATTCTCTGATAGTTCTATAGGGTCAGGTTCCTACTGTTGCTGTAAGGGACAGGTTATTGTTCTGAAATCATCTCCTAGTTTTATAGGGTTAGGTTCCTGCTGTTGATGTAAGGGACAGATTATTGTTCTAAAATCATCTCCTACTGCTATAGGGTCAGGTTCCTGCTGGTGTTGTAAGGGACAGATTATTGTTCTAAAATAATATCAAACTGCTATAGGGAGAGGTTCCTGCTTGTGTTGTAAGGGACAGATTATTGTTCTAAAATCATATCAAACTGCTATAGGGAGAGGTTCCTGCTGGTGCTGTAAGGGGCAGATTATTGTTCTGAAATCATATCAAACTGCTATAGGGAGAGGTTCCTGCTGTTGCTGTAAGGGACAGATTATTGTTCTAAAATCATATCAAACTGCAATAGGGAGAGGTTCCTGCTGGTGTTGTAAGGGACAGATTATTGTTCTAAAATCATATCAAACTGCAATAGGGAGAGGCTCCTGTTGTTGCTGTAAGGGACAGATTATTGTTCTAAAATCATATCAAACTGCTATAGGGAGAGGTTTCTGCTGGTGCTGTAAGGGACAGATTATTGTTCTAAAATCATCTCCTAGTTCTATAGGGTCAGGTTCCTGCTGTTGCTGTAAGGGACAGATTATTGTTATTTTCCTATCCCCATTTCTTTGTAGGGCACTTGTCCTACTCTTACCCCCACTTTTCTTCCTTTTGCAGCCCTCTAGCACTTTCCAGAACTTTTTTACAGCCATTTTTGTGCCCAAAAGTTTGGGTCCCCATTGGTTTCAATGGGGTTCGGGGTCCGGGGTCAAGTTCGGACCGAACCCAAACCCAAACCCGAACTTTTCCACGAAAACCCGAACCCGAACATCCAGGTGTCCACTCAACTCTAATTATAAGGTCATCGACCTGCTGCACAAACAGTTGTTAAATTGTTTTATTTCTTCGGTTTGAAGTCTACAATACCATCAGACTCGTCAACTCCTGGGCGGATAGGACTAGGAGCTTTATCTGCTATTGTTGGATAACATGTGCTAATGTTAGGTAGCTACATCTATGTAAAAAATGTTCTATACCTTGTAATCTATTTTAATGTGTGATTTACGCTTAATATTCAATAAAGTTTATTTAAAAAGAAAAAAGCATAAGAACATGACAAGAAGTCTTTAATGGCATAAGTTCCTGACATCAGATAACAAAAACGAAAGAGTTTGTAAAATAAATAATTAAAAATAGAAAAAAGAAACTATTTTAACCAATTGTGCAATCATCCTACCCACTATGGAGACCCAAATCCATCAATAATGCATGCAAAAAATATTTCACATAGAAAACAAAAAGATTGTTAATGCTGATGAATAGTTCTCCTAGCTACTGTTAAAGTGTAGGCGGCAAGCTTTTTATAATGCTTAGAAAGACAGTCCTAGGGGATAGTGAAGATGATTCAGAGGCAGAGAGGTATATAATATTTGTTATAAGATCTGCTAAGTGAATACCCAAAAAGACTGTATTTGAAAACATTACCAGAATATATGAAACAGAGTGTCTTGCGTGCATCTCCAACAAACCTCTGACACTATCAGGTTGTAAGCATGTAGAAAATCAAGGGTTTTATAGCAAAACACAAGAATTGTATAGATGTTTTCTTTGTGACTTACACTGGAGAGAATTAGGCTGGGTTCACACTTGTCCAACAAACGGACTGACATTGTGAGCACAAGTCGCATTACGTCACAAAATCAATGATTCCCTATGAGAGCCATCTTAACTGGTCCGACACAAGTCGGTCCGACGTTGAAAAAGGTTTCTGTACTAATTTTGGTCCGACTTTGGTCCTACTTCTGCCCATTGAATATCATTGAAGTAGGATCAAAGTCGGATCCTTGTCATAACCATCCTACTTGTGACATCCGACTTGGTGATTACAGCAGCAGTAAAAGGAATTTATCTCACACTAGGATTGTTTTGATTGGTCAAAGGACAAGTCACTATCTCAAAGTCGTAGAAAAATCTTATCTTGTTCATTCAAGTCGGATGGAAGTAGGACCAAAGTAGGACAGAAGTAGGACCGATGTTGCAGGGCAAAGTAGGATCAAAAGTCTGACAGTTTTTGTGTCGGATAGTGTGAACCCAGCCTAAGGATGCCATATCCCAAATTTTAGCGGGCTAGAGTGATGGAAAGCTAAACCCCATTTTTGTATATAAATAAGATTCCACTAATAGATGGGGTAAACATATGGAAGAAATTAAATGAGTCTGCGAGGGACCTTAAACGCAGATGGTTTCAAAACTTGTGGGTCAGTCCAAAGCCATGGAAGATTGCGGGGCTGAGAAGAAATGTCTGAATTGATTGAGATAAAAATAAAATGCCTGTTTCCAAATCCAAATAGTAAAAATCATAGGAGCAAGTAAAAGATAGCGCATAGATTTCTGAATGGCATCTGAAGGTGACCAGATCAATGAACAGGAATGCACTGGGTTCAATTGTCCCAATAAGTCTGACCAGTGATTGCTGAGAGACATAGTGGACCATGAAAGTATGTGGCATTTTGGAGTCACATAGTAATGCTTGGCTAAATTCAGTGCCCCTAGACTACCTTTAGACTTAGGAGAGAGGCAAACTGAGCTAGATATTCTATGGGCTTTATTATGCCAGATTAAGTTAGTATACTAGTCTTATTATTTTTTTGGTTTAAAATAACAAACATGTTAAACTTACCTGCCCTGTGCAGTAGTTTTGCACAGAGCAGCCCAGATCCTCCTCTTCTTGGATCCCTTGCCGGTGCTCCTAGTCCCTCCCTCCTGTTGAGTGCCCCCACAGCAAGCAGCTTGAAATGGGGGCACCTAAACTGAGCCGCTGCTCGGTGTGACACTGATCCATGGCTTAGCCCCACCCCTCTATCTCCTTGTTGGCTCACTGACTTTGATTGACATCTGCGGGAGCCAATGGTGCCCACTGCTGTGTCTCAGCCAATCAGAAAGGAGAGTCCCCGGACTTTGCGTCTCTCATGCAACATCGCATGACTGGGAGAGTAGTGTGAGGCTATGTGAATGTAAACAAAATGTCATCTGCAAATGGGGTTATTTATATTAAGTTCAATGTAAACAGACAGACCTCTGTTCTGTCAGAGGAGTAGAGATCTGCTGTTCCAAGTAATCCGGAACCACAATCTCTCCCTGTCAGTCCACTCCCCCCACAGTTAGAAACACCTCCCAGGGAACACATTTAACCCCTTGATCGCCCCCTAGTGTTAACGCCTTCCTGACCAGTAACATTTATACAGTAATCAGTGGCTATTTTTAGCTCTGATCTCTGTATAAATGTCATTGGTCCCAAACAAGTGTCAAAAGTGTAAAATCTGTCCACTGCAATGTGGCAGTCCCACTAAAAATCACAGATCGCCGCCATTACTAAAAAAAAATAAAAATGCCATAAACATATCCACTATTTTGTAACATGGATAACTTTTGCACAAACCAATCAATATACGCTTATTGCATTTTTTTTACCAAAAATATGTAGAAGAATATATATTGGCCTAAACTGATGAAGAAAATGTTTTTTTAAACAAATTTTGGAAATTTTTTATATCAAAAAGTTAAAAATTGTTGGTGTAGTGGATGGCTATGCGCTGCCTGATGGAAAGATTTTGGAGCAAATAATAGCTATGATGGTCTATTTTTATATTTTTATAATCTAAACGATAGAAGCTGCTGCCCCCACTTATATATGTCACGCATATACAAAATGGAATTTTCAGAAGTTTATGTGGGGGCGCTGCTAAAAAAGTAAAATTTTCAGGATGTAATTTTGTGAGTGGACCCAAAGGGTATAACTCACCTTGATGACACTAGGACAGCAAAGTATAATCCAATGTTCCAAGCGATATTAATGAATATATAATGAACATCAATTAGAAATAGATCAACAAATATGTATAAATAATAACAAATGAGTGATCCCCAATGTTGAAAAATCGTGAATCTTATTTCCCACAATAGTTTGCAATAAACAATTAATAAACTGCATATATTAAAGTAATGACACAGAAAAGGACAGCCACAAGTGTCTGTGATACGAAAAGTCCACTCCTTCCCAAAACAATATTAATTATATTGCTGGGTGCTGTTGTGGCGAAATAAAAGGTGCTGATTAATCCAATAGTACAAAAAGTAAAAAAAAAAACAAAAAAAACACTGTGCTTAAACGTCCTATGGATCTGATTGTTTGTAGGAGTAGTTCATAGTGATATGTGCTTCATTTCCAAATAATGTAATTTGTGCAAACTCCGCCGTGCTGCCCACCACCAGGTGGATTGGGGGCTCACCTCAATTAGCGACCCCACTGGGTCTAGCCACACATTAAATATGTGATATAATATAATTGGTGCAGTTTCCACTGTGCTGCCCTCCACCGAGTGAAATGGAGGCTCACCTCAATATGCAACCCCACTGGGTCTAGCCACTCATAACGTTAGGGACAACTCCAACTCGGATGGACCGATTGCCTTGCCAGGAGCTGAAGTTACTTCTCCAGTAGCTCCCAAACAACAATATGTAAACAGTGTTCAAACCACACATG
Source organism: Glandirana rugosa (assembly GCA_018402905.1). Taxonomy (NCBI): domain Eukaryota; kingdom Metazoa; phylum Chordata; class Amphibia; order Anura; family Ranidae; genus Glandirana; species Glandirana rugosa. The sequence continues at coordinate 531,029 of BLSH010476022.1, forward strand.
TGAGGTATTGCCACAAACGCTAGAGCAAGGGCAATAGTTATAGCCAAAGACCTCCTCTGTAACTCTAAACTGGTAACCTGTAAACATTTTTCAGGCATTGCCTATGGTGATTTTTAAGCATCGTCATTTGTCGATATTTCACAAGCATTCACAATTTTAAAGCATGGCATGCTAGTTATCTATCGGTGTACCATCATCTTTTACGTTATACAAAAAAGTGGGCTAACTTTAGAGTACTTTCTTTTTTTAATTCATGAAAGTGTTTTTTTTTCTGAAAGAAACGCGGCCATTTTATTCACTAGGGTCTCTGCTAAAAATATATATATATATATATATATATATATATATATATAAAGTATCTCACAAAAGTGAGTACACCCCTCACACTTTTGTAAATATTTTATTATATCTTTTCATATGACAACACTGAAGAAATGACACTTTACTACAATGTAAAGTAGTGAGTGTACAGCTTGTATAACAGTTAAATTTGCTGTCCCTTCAAAATAACTCAACACACAGCCATTAATTTCTAAACCACTGGCAACAAAAGTGAGTACACCCCTAAGTGAAAATTTCCAAATTGAGCCCAATTAGTCATTTTCCCTCCCCAGTTTCATGGGACTCGTTGGTGTTACAAGGTCTCAGGTGTGAATGAGGAGCAGGTGTGTTAAATTTGGTGTTACCGATCTCACTCTCTCATACTGGTCACTGGAGGTTCAACATGGCATCTCATGGCAAAGAACTCTCTGTAGATCTGAAAAAAAGAATTGTTGCTCTACATAAAGATGACCTAGGCTATAAGAAGATTGCCAAGACCCTGAAACTGAGCTGCAGCATGGTGGCCAAGACCATAAGGGGTTTAACAGGACAGGTTCCACTCAGAAATGGCCTCGCCATGCTCGACCAAAGAAGTTGAGTGAATGTGCTCAGCATCATATCCAGAGGCTGTCTTTGGGAAATAGATGTATGAGTGTTGCCAGCATTGCAGCAAAGGTTGAAGGGGTGGGGGGTAAGCCTGTCAGTGCTCAGACGATACACCACACACTGCATCAAATTGGTCTGCATGGCTGTCATCCCAGAAGGAAGCCTCTTCTAAAGATGACGCACAAGAAAGCCTGCATACAGTTTGTTGAAGACAAGCAGACTAAGGACATGGATTACTGGAACCATGTCCTGTGGTCTGATGAGACCAAGATAAACTTATTTGGTTCAGATGGTGTCAAGCGTGTGTGGTGGCAACCAGGTGAGGAGTATAAAGACAAGTGTGTCTTCAAGCATGGTGGTGGGAGTGTCATGGTCTGGGGCTGCATGAGTGCTGCCACCACTGGGGAGCTACAGTTCATTGAGGGAACCATGAATGCCAACATGTACTGTGACATACTGAAGCAGAGCATGAGCCCCTCCCTTCGGAGACCGGGCCGCAGGGCAGTATTCCAACATGATAAAGACCCCAAACACAAGATGACCACTGCCTACTAAAGAAGCTGAGGGTAAAGGTGACGGACTGGCCAAGCATGTCTCCAGACCTAAACCCTATTTAGCATTTGTGGGGCATCCTCAAATGGAAGGTGGAGGAGCGCAAGGTCTCTAACATCCACCAGCTCCATGATTTTGTCATGGAGGAGTCGAAGGGGACTCCAGTGACAACCTATGAAGCTGGTGAACTCCATACCCAAGAGGGTTAAGGCAGTGCTGGAAAATAATGGTGGCCACACAAATTATTGAGACTTTAGGCCCGGTATGGACATTTTAAATTAGGGGTGTACTCACTTTTGTTGCCAGCGGTGTTGAGTTATTTTGAGGGGGCAGCAAATTTACACTGTTATACCAGCTGTACACTCACTACTGTACATTTTAGCAAAGTGTCATTTCTTAAGTGTTGTCACATGAAAAGATAGAATAAAATATTTACAAAAATGTGAGGGGTGTACTCTCTCTCTCTCTCTCTCTCTCTCTCTCTCTCTCTCTCTCTCTCTCTCTCTCTCTCTCTCTCTCTCTATATATATATATATATATATATATATATATAATGTTTGGGGGTTCTAAGTAATTTGGGGTGGCACAGTGGTGTAGTGGATAGCACTTTTGCCTGGCAGCAAAATGGTCGCTGGTTCAAATCCCGACCATGGCACTACCTGCCTGGAGTTTGCAGGTTCTCCCTGTGCCTGCGTGGGTTTCCTCCGGTAAATTAGATCCTCTTTAAATTGGCCCTAGTATGTGTATGAATGAATGTTAGGGGCCTTAGATTGTAAGCTCCTTGAGGGTAGGGACTGATGTGAATGTAAGTACCTGAAATAATTTCCTACCAAAAAACACTGATTTTACATGTAGGAGAGGAATGTCAGAATTGGCCCCGTTGTTAAGTGGGGAGGCAGTTAACATATTGTATGTGAATAATGATTACAAAGTGCATAAAGTGGTCTCCTGCCACTGGGTCCTGTTTCAGGTTTTGCTATTAAGTATGTAGTAGAAAGATCTTATTTCCCTATGGAAACACATTTACCGTGGTTTATTGGTTTTTTTTTTTTTTTTTTGCCTTCCTCTGGATCAGCTGGGTCAGCTATGAGTACAGGATTGAGTATGTGAAGGTTAAATGTTTTTCTATTTTTTTTTCTGTTGGTTGAACAAGTTGAAATTCTGTATATATTAAATGAGGGTAATGGCGCCCTGACGTGATGAATCAAATGCAGTGCTATAATAGTGTAAAATTATAATAGTGTAAAATTATAAACAATAGGGTCGCTGCCCCTTCAAAAACCTTTGGTGGTCAGATAAGCAAACAAATGGAAGTTAAGCGCTGACCCATTATTGGAAAAAACAAAAAAGAGAAAAGGCAATATTTCACAAATATAAAGTCCAATAATCCTTCAACAATCGTCCATTTGGAGAAATCCAATAAACCATGTGCATCAACATAAGTTCCAACTTCTTCTATGGTAAAATTTGAAAATAGATGGCCACTCACCAGATGGTTTGACCTCCTTTTTACGGGAAGGTCAAATTGCGCCTCTGGAACCACTGTTCCTAAAAAGGGGAGGTGGGTGTTTTTCCTCTACTTTCTCCGGTTCTCGTTCTGCTAATGAAGAAAAAACTACTAAACAAAAAAGAGACTAAATATCTTGTCCCCAAGGTACCTCGTATTCCAGTGATGTACCAAATTCCTAAAATCCATAAAAATAAGGAAAATCCACCGGGCAGGCCAATTATTAGTGGCATAGGGTCATTGTATTCTAGATTGGCAGAGTATATTGACATCTTTCTTCAGCCGTTGGCCACTAGGGGCAAGGCTTACCTTAGGGACACAAAAGACCTCTTAAACAAAATACAAGGGATCCAATTGACGGAGCAGACACTATTGGCAACAATAGATGTTGAATCTCTATATACCAACATTAGACAGAAAGATGCCATAGAGGCTGTTTCTTGGGCTCTAGAGGGGGATTCCACCCTAAAGGAGCCACAAAGAGAATTTATTGTGGAAGCCCTACACATGGCCATGTCAAACAATTACTTTTGGTATGCGGGAGATCATTTTAAACAAACCAAAGGCGTGGCCATGGGAGCTCGTTATGCCCCCAGTGTGGCCACCATATTTCTCAATAAATGGGAGGAGGAAAGTATTTTTACAAACCGATGGCCGCAACTCAAACTTTATTTAAGATTCATAGATGACATCTTTGTAGTTTGGGAAGGGGAGTCATCGGAACTTCAAAATTTTTTGTCCTTCATAAATGGTAATAAGTATGGCGCCAGATTTACGAGCCATTGGGATTTTGCTTCTGTCCAGTTTCTGGACCTTGAAATATTCCGAGTTGGCTCACATCTGGAGACCCGTACCTTCTTCAAGGAAACGGATAGAAACGGCTATATATCCACTCGGAGTTGTCATCATCGGAACTGGACAAAAGCAATACCCAAAAGCCAGTTCCTTAGAATGAAAAGGAACTGTTATAGAATTGAAGATTTTATGACCCAATCAGACATCCTCATAAACAGATTTTGTGAGAAGGGTTATAACCGTGAAGAGTTGCTTGAGACTAGGAACAAGGAAGGCTTAATGCCCAGAACTCCCCTGTTGCAGAATAAGGATAAAATACATAAAGGAGAAGAGTTTGGCTGGGCCTTTATAACAGGATATAACGTTCAACACAAGGAAGTGGAAAAAATAGTCAAAAAACACTGGCCCATCCTAAAAAAAGATCCCACTCTCAAGTCGATTATCCCTTCCAAGCCAAAATTTATTTATAGAAGGGCTCCGGCATTGAGAAATATGGTGGCAAAAAATATTCCAAAACCAGACATGAGAAAGCCAACCTTTCTGGATAGGGTTGGTTTTTTCAGATGTAAAAGGTGTAAAGGATGCAAAATCTCTAGAGAAAAAAAGAACCTAACTAATTTCACCTCAGGGGTAACAGGTGAGGAATTCAAAATCAGGAGATTTATTACATGCGACTCCCGGTATGTAACTTATCTCCTGATGTGCCCATGTAATTACCAATACATAGGGAGAACTACTAGAACCCTCGCAAAAAGAGTGGGGGAACATGTAGATAACATTAAAAAGGGATTCAAATTCCATAGTGTATCAAACCATTTTAGATTGGTTCACAATAGAGACCCCTCTTTGCTTAGGTTTTGGGGCATAGACAGGGTGCAGCCCCACTGGAGAGGCATGGATATGGTGAAGGTGGTGTCCCAGATGGAGACCCGCTGGATCCATAGGGTACAGAGTTTACAGCCCTTGGGACTAAACAAGGATATAGATCTCCAATGTTTTCTAACAGACTATTAATTAATTTCTTAATTTTTTTAATATATGTTTTATTTTATATGCATTTTTAAAATTTTTTGGAACATTTGGGCAGTTTGACAAGATGGCCACTAGGGGGTATCCATCTGAGAATTAGGACTCCTAAATTACATGTATTCTTAAACTGCATTTAAAATGTTTTTAGTTTGAATGATATGCTAGGTTTGAACAGCGCAGGCCGTGAGCCTGGGTGCATGCATATACAAACAAATTTAGTATAAAACAAAATAAATTAAGTTGAACTGATTGAGTGTTTCCCTATTGGAGGGACAACCAATCAAATACAACACTAGAGTATAAAAACGAAAACCGGAAGAAGAATTACGTCATTTCCTGAAGACGCCAAGACGGCGAAACGTACGTAGAAGACGTTCTTTCGTGCACTTCCGGACATTGGCATGCGAACGCCATACGACATACGGACGATTTGACACGCTATATTCGAAACAACAGCTGTTTGCCGCACAGGCTCACAAGCTACACGCTGGTCAACCTAGTGCCAGGTTTAGGCACATGGAAATGTGAGTGTAAACTTTTAAATTGTTTTTACCACTTATTTGCAAATAAATACTACACAATGATCCTTTCATCTGTGTCCTTGGTGGAGTCCTTTTTTCTTCATTAGCGGAACGAGAACCGGAGAAAGTAGAGGAAAAACACCCACCTCCCCTTTTTAGGAACAGTGGTTCCAGAGGCGCAATTTGACCTTCCCGTAAAAAGGAGGTCAAACCATCTGGTGAGTGGCCATCTATTTTCAAATTTTACCATAGAAGAAGTTGGAACTTATGTTGATGCACATGGTTTATTGGATTTCTCCAAATGGACGATTGTTGAAGGATTATTGGACTTTTTTTTTTGTTCCAAAAAAGTTTATTGAGAAGGTACAAAGCATGTTACATGGAAATAAAAGAATGAACTACATGCCATACAATATTTAACAAGTAGAGTACATTCAATATAGAACGTCCAAACAGTAAGCTAGGACAACCGTAGATAAATTCTGCAAGGGGGGGGTGGGATAGGTTGGGGGCAGGTAATGGACGGGTGGGGAAGGGGGACTAGCGATCCTCCAACAGCCTCGATAATGACTCTTTATCTATGGGATTTTTACGTCAACTCTATAGCATAGAGGAAGGGAGGGGGATCACTCCCACCCCCCACCCCAGTGTGAGCCCCGGGGCAAGGGGCAGCTCGCCTATATTCATTTTAATTTATTCTATTTCCTCTCTCCTCCCTTCCTGAAGGAGTTGAAATGAAGGGATGAGCGAGCCAACAAAAAGCTATGATTAAGCATGAAGAAGCGTCATACAAAGGTCTGCATTAACCTGGTAAGTACTAGACATGAAGAGAGGCTACAAAGTATTTTGAAAGCCGCCCGGGAACACATGGCTGTATGCACTTCGTGTGGTTAGTTAATCAAGAGAGAGTGGGCGATCATTATAGGGTTGTAGACCAAAAAGGTGACTGTCCGTGAAGAAGTGAGCCTTAGTAACAGGTAAAGAGATAGAGTTTGACATATCAGAGGGTACGGGGCCAGCCCGCACACCTTAGTATTCTATCGAGGGTGTTAGGGGTGGAACTGAGGCGGTAGGGCGAGGGGGGAAGGATAGGAAAAACAACAAAAAAAAAAAACAAAAAAAAAAAAACACGCAACTTTAACATCTTTGCTGGGTGGATTTGCTTTGCACAAGCCAGGGGAAGGCTCAGTTGTAGAGCCCAGTAATTGCTTTATGGGGGTGGGTTCCTCATGGGTGGCCCAGTGTTTGGATATGATTTGAAGATGTGCGAAAGTGAAACCAGCAGGCCCATTTTTTGGTGAATTTGGAGGGGGTGTCTTGGGCGATCGCTATGAGCTCTTCCATCAATTTGGAGGGGGTGTCTTGGGCGATCGCTATGAGCTCTTCCATTTATTGGACTTTATATTTGTGAAATATTGCCTTTTCTCTTTTTTGAATTTTCCAATAATGGGTCAGCGCTTAACTTCCATTTGTTTGCTTAAGTTGAAATTCTGGCCACCCACTGGCCTTTCCTCCCACAAAACTACAAAAACATTATCAAGCAGCATATCAAAGGATGCAGGGCAGTTGATCAAAATCTTGGACTCAGGGGCCGGGACCAGGGTACTAGATGACTGGGAGAGTCGTGGAATATACAGGCTAAATGCTAAATGAGATTAAGTACACTTGAGGGGACAGATACAAGCCCAGACACCATAATCAGACAAATGGTACCACTCATATACAATTTGGTATCTCAGAAAAGTCAGCCCTGATAACTAACCTGAGTGGACCTGTCTGGTGGATATCTGTACATAGCAAGTGAACAAAATGAAAGGGAAATCACTGAAAGGAGCAGGAGTAAATCCCCCCAAAACAAGTACCAGTCTAGACACCATCAAAAAATACATGACACAAGAGGGGAGCCAGAGTAGCTCAGCTGCAGAAAAACAGAAGGGAACTAGGTTTAACCAAATGGATGGAGTAAATAAAAATGGGCAGAACAGGCTATCAACGGGACTAAGAGACTAAAATCAATCAAGCCCTAGAAATTAACTTAAAGAACACATGAAAAAAGTGCATATTGAACAGAGGAATATAAGATACAGAATGGAAGATCAGGAGAACTGAAATAGAAGAAAAAATCTTAGAATTCGGGGTTTACCCGAAACATCACAAGAAGAGGATCTACAAAGTGTCATAGACAAAGTGCTCTACTTAATGCTCGGAAAAACAACAGCGGAAAAGATACGTATTGAAAGAGCACATAGGATTAGAAAACCCACAAATTTGGCAAAGGAAGCCCCAAGGTATGTAATTGTAAGGTTCCAAGATTATAAGGATAAAGAACAGATCTGGAAGAAACATAGAACGGTACAGCCGGCAAGATAGGAGCTGGCACTCCAAGTATTCTCAGACCTAGCCCCAGAAACCTTGATGAGAAGAAGACTTCTGAAGCCTTTATTGGAACTGATGAGAACACACAACAAACAATACTTTTGGGGATTTCCGGCATGCCTGATAGGACGGAAAGGGTAAGAGAGGGTGGGAGGGGGATAGGAAAGAGAACCCCTTAACAAGCCAGGAGAAAAGAGCCCGCTGAAATCCTTAAACTAAAGTCCCTGACCTCATGCCAACCACAAGCTACCTCAGAAATTAAGTCAGATAGAGATATAAGATGGTGGGTATAAATTTCCTAACGTATAATGGTAGGGATCTGAACACCCCGGGGAAAAGACACAATCTATTAAAAGAAGTTAAGCAATACGCAGCAGGAATAATATTCCTACAGGGAACGCATATTACTCATGAATAGTGTTGAGCCAACCCGGACTGTAAAGTTCGGGTCCGTACGGAACTTTTGGGTGTCCGGGACCCGGACCCGAACCCGGACTTTTCAAAAAAAGTCCGGGTTCGGGTCCGGGGTTCTGGTAAATTTACTAAACGTTCTGAAAGTTGCTGTAAAAAAGTCCTGGAAAGTCCTAGAGTTCTGCAAAAGGAAGGAAAATGGGGGTAAGGGTCGGACAAGTGCCCTACAAAGAAATGGGGACAGGGAAATA
>BLSH010476022.1:545353-559381 GCA_018402905.1 Glandirana rugosa
GTACTGGTGGTCCTTTCCGTTCCGCCTCACCTTTTCATATAAGGAAAAGATCTATGGATTCTCCTCTTTTAATGAAGGGGAACATCTGCTGGTTAAACTAAACCTCATCTCTTTGGATCCGGGCTTCTCACTCCAAACCAGGTCAGGGGGTTCTTCCAAGCGCCCATCCCCCCATAGTCCAATTCCCCCTGTGTGGAGATCCCATCACTCTAAGAAGCCGAAGGACTCGCACCCCCCTTGACCCTTCCTCTATCAGTTTAGGGGTTCTGCTCTGATTCGTTATGACTTTAAAGTTCCCACTGAATAAGAAAATTGTCCATACCTAGGGGAGTGGTCCTTTACAGACTGATCCCTTAGGCCTCGGCTTAAAGTACTTGTGGTTAAAAGTTTTGTTAGTTATCATTATGATACGGCTCTCCTCAGCTGTTTGAGGGATTAGCGGGCTTTCTTGGGGATGTTGGGTCGCGGCCCGCTTAAGTTCACTCCCCCCCTCTCTCCTAACCCCCCCAATGTGGGGGTCCCGGGGTTGGGATAGAAGCAGGGGTTGGGAGGGTTTAGATATCTAGCCGTACTGTAATGCCCCGGGTGATAGCACTGTTGCTATAAGCCTTCCTTTGCTATTAAATCGTTGGGGAAGGGAGGAAGATGAGAAAGAGGGAGGGATTATTCCTTTTTTTTTAAATATTTCTTCCCTTTCACATTGTTTTGTTTATTTCACCTATTGTTATGCTCATGATCTGGGGTTCCACCCAATTGTTTTATTGATGTTGGGCTGTTCTGTAGGCGGGTTGGTCGGCATGCTCCTCCCTCTGCTTACGGGCTCCACTTTTTGGTGTAGCGCGGGAGCAGATGTCTGGCTGCCGGTATAGGCAGTCGTCTACAAGTTGCCCTCGGGACATGGGAGTCGGTTCTCTGGCTCTCATCCCCCGAAGGTGGAGGGATCTGACGGTTTATGGCCGCTCTCCCTCCCTCTCTCCTCTCCTTTATCTGGTCTTATTCCCCCCTTCCTTTTCTGTCCTTTTCCTGTTTCTCTTCTCTTTTCTCCAGGTGCCGTGGTGGTCCTTCTCCGGAGTCGGTGAAGGGTACAAGTTCCTCTCATACAATAAAGGTACATTCATCTGCCCTAGGTGGTGGGAATCTGATGTGGGGCCCTTCGACAACGTAAGTGTCTACTTTCCTTTTTACAATGGTTCCCCCAGTTAATTTACCCAGTGGTTTTAAAATTGCCTCCCACAATGTACAAGGCCTCAATTCACCTTTAAAACGTAGGAAGTACTTCCAGGCAGCCCACTCGCAGCATCTGGAGGTCCTTCTTATCCAGGAAACACATTTTCCCTCTCAATTCTCACCTAGTTTCATTCACAAAAACTACCCTCAATTTTTCCTAGCTATTGCTCAGGACAAAACTAGAGGGGTGGGAGTCTTTTTTGGGAAAAGAGCGGGTTTTAATCTGCGTAAAATTATCAGAGACCCGGAGGGTAGATACGTTCTGGTACTGGGGGACCTTGGGGGTTCCCCTTATTCTTTCGTGTCCTACTATGCCCCTAACACAGGTCAAATAAAATTTTTTCATAACATGTTGAAATCCCTCTCCCCTCATTTCGAGGGGACTTTGATCCTGGGGGGGGGGGGATTCCAACACTGCTCTTGACCACATGATGGACAAGTCGAGGCCGGCCCACACTCGCCTCCTACAACCCCCAAAAAGAAGCCTTAAACTTGCCAAACTCATTAACTCACTAGGCCTGGTAGATGTATGGCGGGAATATAATCCTAACACTAGAGATTTTACGCACTACTCAGCTCCTCATAAATCTTATGCTAGAATCGACCATATCTTCATGGGAACTACTTCTATTCCACGGGTCTCTAAGTCCTTCATTTGAGAATCCTCGCTATCAGACCACTCTATGGTGGTTGTACTATTAAGGCCCATGGGGGATTTGGGGACCAGACCTCAATGGAGACTGAAGGAGTCCTTATTGAGTAATCCAGTTCATTGTACCTTGCTCAGGAGAGACCTGGAGGAATATTTTAATCTGAATTCGAACCCTGGGACATCTAGTATGACCCTCTGGGCAGCCCACAAAACAGTCATTCGAGGTAAGATAATCCAGCTAGCTTCCAAGTTAAAAAAAGAGAAGAAATCCCACCTAGTTAAACTTGAGCAAGACTTTTATAAACTCGCAAAAGCAAATAAGAAAAATCCCACCCATCAATCCCGGTTGAAGCTTGAGGCAGGGAGGTCGTCCCTTAATCTAGCTTTGACCACTCAGGCCGAGAAGCAAGCTCAATGGTCAAGTGCCCACTTCTACCTTCGTAAGGACCACATAGGTCCGAATCTAGCGGCCAAACTATCCCCAAAATTCAAATCATTTGCATTCCCGAAAGTAAGAGACTTGTCGGGATCCCTTACCCAAAATCCTCATAAGATTATGCCCACATTCAGGGAATTTTACGCTAAGCTCTACAGATCAAAGTTCTCGACCCCCTCATCCCAGTCATCCAACTTTCTGGACAGCGTTCCTCTCCCTACCCTGTCTGAGGACCATAGACTTTCACTAGAAGCCCCAATCTCGGTATCTGAGATTCTAGAAGTTATCAAACACCTCAAAAAAGGCTCAACCCCGGGGCCGGACGGTCTATCGACAGGATATTACAAGCAATTTGGGCCTACTTTAGCTCCGTACTTAGCGAATTTCTTTAACTCTCTTCAAACAGATACAGTTCTCAATAAGGACCATAACTCAGCTAACATAGCGGTTATTCCGAAACCTGATAAGGATCCCTCCGAAGTTAACAATTACAGGCCCATCTCCTTAATCAATAATGACCTAAAAATTTTAACAAAAGTCTTGGCCAACAGACTTTCGGCCTTCATAGGACAATACATCCATAAGGATCAGGTGGGCTTCATTCCCGGGAGGCAGGGCCCTGATCAGATCCGTAGGGCTATAGACATCATCTCAATTCTGGGATCGGGGTGGGGTGGGGGTCCAGCCCAGGAAGGTTTTATCTTTTCGGTCGACCTGCAAAAAGCTTTCGACACTGTCGAATGGTCTTACCTTTTTGAGGTCTTGGGTAGATGGGGGTTTGGCCCTAAATTTTTACACATCCTTAAAGCACTTTATTCCAATCCCTCAGCCACTATAAAACTACAAAACTTCCTCTCTGAGCCTTTTAGTATTCATAGGGGCACCAGACAAGGCTGCCCGCTTTCCCCTTTGGTTTTCGCGATCGCCATTGAACCTCTTGCAATCGCTATCAGGGAACATCCCGATATTAGGGGGGTGAACTGTGGATCGGCTACTCATAAATGCGCTCTTTTTGCGGATGACTTGTTGCTGTTTATCTCCTCCCCCCTGGTCTCGGTCCCGCACATAGTTAAACTCTTGCAGGCTTTTGGCTCTGCTTCAGGGCTTCAGGTCAATATAGCTAAATCTGTGGCGCTAAATATCAATGTCCCGGAGACCCTGATTCACCAGATTAGGGCCCAGTTCCCCTTTCCGTGGTCTCCTCAACAGATTCCGTACCTGGGAGTGAAATTGGCAACTGGGTTTGACCAGTTGTACTCCCTTAATTATCCCCCATTATTTAAACGAATTGAGGACGATTTGCATAGCTGGGAGGGGTTGGGCCTCTCCTGGCCGGCAGAATCAATACAATCAAAATGACCCTTCTTCCTATAATTCTGTATTATTTTAGGGCGCTTCCTATTCCCGTTAAAAAGGCTCAAGTTATCAAGATCCAAGCCCGGATCAAAAAATTTGTTTGGGGTCGTAAAGGATATAGATGTCCAGCAGAGGTCCTCTGGAGACGGCGTTCCCAGGGTGGACTCGGCCTTCCAAACCTTTGGCGTTATTACCAAGCCGCACAACTAGCCCAGTTCTCAATAATTTATGCGAGGTCCAATAGACCAGATTGGGTGGGGATAGAGAGACAGGCGGTTCCCAACAATACTCTAGACTATTTGGTTTGGGCAGCTCCTAAGACCAGGCCGGCTATCTTATCCCCAACGCTTTCCAACTCACTAACCCTGTGTGATCACCTCTTCAGTACCACGAAGCTGGCCTCCACAGTTAGGCCTCTCCAGCACATTTTTAACAATCCCCGATTCCCGCCGGGTCAAAATATCCGCTCCTTTAAGTGGTGGATGGACAAAGGCCTATATAGAATTGGACACTTCCTCTCCGCTTCAGGCCCCATCTCCCTTGACCACTGCCTGGGCTCTCTAGATATGCCCTCCTCAGAGAGGTTCAGATTCCAGCAAATTCACCATTTCCTAACCTCTCTGTGTAAGCTTAATCAGACTTCAACCGGTGTCACTCCCTACGAGAAGTGGTGCTCAGACATCACTTCTCAAAAAGGAGGGATCTCGATTATATATGCCTTACTAATGGATTATCCCGAGAAACCGCCTTACGCTAGGAGTTGGGAGACTGACCTGGACCTGAGATGGGATGCAGAGACATGGTTTTCCCACTTCCTAAGAGCCTTCAGGGGAGTAGTGAATATTCCCCTGATGGAAGCTAGCGTCAAGATAATTACTCGGTGATACCTTGTCCCCTCCCGTCTTGCGTCCATGTTTCCGGGCTCCTCGCCTCTTTGCTTTAGGGGTTGCCATCTCTTGGGGACTTTCTACCACATTTGGTGGGAATGTCCCAAGATCAGGGGCTTCTGGAATAAAATATTTTCCATATTACGGAAAGTGTCAGGCCAGCCCATACCGCAGACACCTGAGATAGCCCTCCTTAATCATAGACCGGTAGGTCTCACAAAACCCTTGGGTAAACTTTCTCATTTTATTCTATTGGGGGCCAAGCTCACCATTGCTAAGGCCTGGAAAAAAACATATGTCTCTGTCATAAGGGCCAAGAGGAAGATTACATGGATCATGATCCAAGAAAAATATGCAAATATGCTCTTAGACTCCTCTCCTAAATTCGAGGCGATTTGGGAACCCTGGAGGCAATACCTTAATCTTCCCCTTTGACCCCGTTCGGGTTCGGGCGGGACCACCCTGGTACCTTCCTCTTTCTTTATCTTCTCTGTATCTATTTGGTTTCCTCACTAGCCTTTCCTCACTCTTATTCTGTCTCGTATCTTCTTCCCTTTTTTTTTTCCTTTATTTTAACAGGTTGTTTCACTTTATGAATACATATACAGTGGGTTTAAGGGCCCACTCGGGCCTGGGAACTTGCCCTGGATATATCTTATTGTGTATGTTTCTCCTGGGGGGGAGGGGTCTTGGGGGGTTCCGGAACAATTCCTGGCACAGTTTGTTCCCACCAGGGGTGCTGGGGTTTGGGCCGGGACTCACCCGGGGGCGTCCCCCTACTTTCCCATCCGGGGTTGGTTCCGAGTTTAAACAAGATTTACTGCCATTTAACTGTATATGAAGTTTGACATGCTGAGAGCTTTCTCTTGCTCAATGTTGATATTTTTCATTGTATTTGTGAAATACCAATAAAGCTTTCGAAAATTAAAAAAAAAAAAAAAAAAAAATGATTATAACACAATACATTTGCCAGAACAGGAAACAGAGAGTACAATTTGCTGTGTTGAGAAAAAACAAACTTCAAGGGGGATTAGCGGTCCTGGACATGAGATTATATTATAACGCATGTCTAATAGCACAGGTGATTGAATGGACAAAAGAAACAAATGAAAAAAGATGGGTGACAATAGAAGAAACACTGAGTAGCACTGCACTGGGTAAAATAATATGGATACATCCCCACTATAGAGATTTTTTTTTTCTTTTTTTTTCCAAATTAGCTTTTATTGAAGTATTGTAGGCAGAATATACAAAAGCTGGAATACAGAACCTCGTTAGAGATACAATATCACATGAAGGTTGACTACCAAATGCATGTTTTCATTCTTGTAGACAGAACTAACACATCTCTGCGTTTGAGGGCGACAAATAGCAGGAGTAACATTTAGTATGAGAACGTGATCGAGCGTCAATAAAGATGGGATGTGAGTGAATGAATATAACCATTTCGTCTCTTAACTTATATCAGTGCCGCCCCGTGAGATCCCCCCCGCACCTCCAGACCATCCAACCACCCCAAAAGGGAACTAAAGGTTGGACAGGGGCACAAGGGTGGAGCCGGCCGGTGAAACCCCAAAGCTTCTCTTGTGTACTTTTAGTGTTAGAGTAGTGGAGACCATGTCAGATATGTGTAAAATAAGCCTGGCATACTACAAGAATGGAAGAGAACGAATGTTCCCTGTATCCGCTTAAGTGGGTGGAGTTAAGAAGGTTCTCTTTCGGGCCTCCTCAGTCATGTGGGTATTGTGCTAGGGTGTCCAAGGATATCTCTGTAGTGCTCTGCGGGTCACCCCTAGTACTGGACCGTTTGACTGCAGTAATGGGGAAACATAGCCTCTTGTTATTAGCGGGGCTGTATACCGGTTTGGCAAGTTGTTGTGTGTGAGGTATATTCCTCTGAAATTTTAAAGTGTTGCCAGCAGGACCATATTGTTCGGAATTTGTGGGGGGTCTCGTTTGCTTGGTGAACCAGATCTTCCATTTCTTCTATTTTGTTGATTCTTTTGAACCAGTCCTGTATCTTAGGGGGATTAGGTGATTGCCAAAAAGTGGGATGGGTCAATTTTGCTGCATTTAGCAGATGGAGCATAAGGGATTTTCTGTAGTGTTTTTGAGGGATTGAGTTGTGGTGGAGGAGCAGCTGTACGGGAGAGAAGTCAATCGTGTAAGGGGAGATTTGAGTCGTCAGGCGATGAACCCCTGTCCAAAAAGAGATAATTTTGGGACACGTCCAGCATATGTGTAGGAATGATCCTACATCTTTAGAGGAGCGCCAGCATGTAGGGGGAATGGGGAGGTTAATGTTATGAAGACATAGAGGTGTTTTCTACCATTTTGACAGAATTTTAAACCTGTTTTCCTGGGCTAAAACGTTAACAGAGCCCTTGTGTATGTGTGTACAGAAGTTTTCCCAGTCTTCAGAATATAGGTCTACGTTTAGATCCCTTTCCCGGGATTTGATGAGGGCATTATGTTTGATGTTGAGATTTGAGAACAGGATTGTGTATAACTTGGAGATCAGGTGTCTCTGCGGTGTGGACTGCACGAAGAGCTCTTCAAAGGTTGTACGTGGTCTTTAAAAACTTGTTCTGTGTTTAGGGCCGTTTACAAAGTGTTCTAATTGTCGATAAGCCAAAAGTGAGAGGGATTGTTAGCGTTTGCCTCTAGAAACTTATCGTAGGATAAAAACGTATTATTTTGGAAGAAGTCTGGGTTGAATGAAATAGGGGTGAGTGGGCCCAGAGTAGAGGAGATGTTGAATTGTTTGCAGCACCATGTTTTAAGTGTGGCGTGGACCAGTGGGTGTTGCTTACACCCTTGAGGAAGGTGATTGCTTAGTAGCCATGGGAGGAGGCGCAGGGGAGTTGGAGAAAAAGCTTGTTCTATTGACACCCAGGCTTTGGAGCAGGCATGTACATGCCAGTCCACTATTCTTGTGAGCTGGCAAGCGGCTTGGTATTTTGAGAATTCTGGGAGACCGATGCCACCTTTTGTTTTAGGGAGTGTTAATCTGGCCATACCAATTCGAGAGCATTTGTTTGCCCATATGAAGTCAGAGCATGCCTTTCTCATGGAAGCAAAGAATGCCCTGGGGGGCATGATAGGTACTGTTTGCATAATACTGTATATAATACCCTAGGAAGGATATTCATTTTGATTGTGGCGGTTCTGCCGAACCATGAGAATAGACCTGTGGACCACGTTTTTAGGTCTTACTGAATGGATCGCAGTATGGGCATATCATTTTTAGCATAGAGATTGGACAGGTTGACCAGGAGTTGAATTCCCAAATATGTAATGGCGTCAGAATTCCATTTGAAATGGTAATTCTGTTTGCGTTGCTGTAAAATCGGAGTGGGTAGGGAAATGTTTAAAGCCCTCGATTTTTCGAGGTTAATTTTCAGCCCTGCAATTTTCTCGAAGCTGGCCAGGTCTTGGAGGAGATTAGGTAGTGTAATGTGGGGTTCGGTCAAGAATAGCAGGATATCGTTGGCATAAGCAGCCAATTTGAATTCCTCGTCTCTAATTTGAATGCCTCAGATGTTGGGGTTGCTTCTTATGCTTCAAAGGAGGGGTTTAAGGGTCAGGATGAAGATTAGTGGTGAAAGGGGGCATCCCTGTCTGGTCCCGTTTGCAATGGAGAAGGCGTCCATTGACCCACACCCTTGCCGTGGGGTTTGAGTATAATGCCATAATATAGCGCTTGTAGCATTTCTGACATGTAGTCCCAGGCCACTCTATTGAACGCCTTCTCCGCGTCTAATGAAAGAAAAAAACTTTGTTGTTTATTTGTGGTGATCCAATGCTGGATATTAATTGCTTTCAGGGTATTATCCCTGGCTTCCCTGCCTGGGACAAAGCCTATCTGGTCCAGTGAAATCGTCTGTGGTAAGAGAGGGAGCAGTCGGTTGGCTAGTATCTTGGCAAATAAATTTAAGTCTACGTTTAGTAACGAAATTGGACGGTAATTAGGGATGATTGAGGGGTTCTTTCCTGGTTTGGGGATCACTGATATATGTGCCGTTAGGAGGTCATGTGGGGGTGGAGCTCCCTGGGCCAAAGAGTTGAAAGCAGATTGTGTTTGCTCAATATGTCTATAAAGGATTTGTAGTACCCTGCTGTCAGGCCGTCCGGGCCGGGGGATTTTCCGGGTTTTGTTTGTTTCAGTGCCAATTGCAAATCTGCCAGCGTGAGTGGCTTGTCAAGGTCCTTAGCTTCGTCCTCTGGAAAGGAGGGGGGACCGAACTTTTGTAAGAAGGATCTGATAAGATCTATTCACGCTGGGGGTGTTGGCTGGGCGGGCTTGACCTGTAAATTGTATAATTGCTTATAGTAAGCGACGGACTGTTGCGCTATGTCAGGGGTTGTTATGACTTTTTCTCCCTTAGAGTTAGTTATGGAGTGAATATTGTTGTTTGCACTTTTTGCTGCAATTGAACGGGCCAGAATTTTGCCTGCTTTATTTCCAAACTCATAAAATGTTTTTTGTGATAAAATAAAGTTTCTCTTAGTTCTTTTATTTAGTTCGGTCACCAGCTCAGACCTGGTTTTAATTAACTCTTGTAATGAGTTATCTGCCAGGGATCTTTTATGGGTTTTTTCAAGGGAAGATATCTTTAAGAGGAGGTTGTTTATGCGGGCTTGTCTAGCCTTTTTGCATTCTGTTGTGATTGCAAGGAGTTCTCCCCTTATCACGCATTTATGTGTCATCCAAATAGACATAGGGGAGACATCTTGGGAGACGTTTTCCCTAAAGAATTGTTGGAGGATTTTTTGTATTCTAGGGATCATCCTGGGGTCTGTTAATATGGAGGGATCCAATCTCCAAAATTTGGGTCCCTGAGGTGCGTGGGGGATATTAAGAGTCATGGTAACGGGGTGATGGTCAGACAAAAACATAGGTTCTATAGAGGATTGTCGTAGCAAGGGGAGATCCCTTTGTGAAATGTAGATGGCATCAATCCTGGAATATTTGTTGTGCAGGGCTAAGAAAAAGGTGTAATCTTTCGTGTGAGGGTGGAGAGTGCACCAGGAGTCATGCAATATGAGTTCAAGTAGGCTTCTTTTTATGGAGCGCAGGGCGCTGTATTGAATTGAGGAGGTACCATTCGAGGTATCTAGCAGTGGGTTTAGGGGAGGTTAAAGTCTCCTACTATGATCAGCATACCTTCTAAAAAGTGTAGGATTTGATCCTTTACGTTTCTAAAGAAAGGGACTTGCGAGACATTGGGAGTTTATATGTTGGCTATAGTGGTTTATTGGCAATCGTTCCTTCCTGGGTCGGATTTGGTTTGACTGACTTGGAATGAACATCGTTTGGAAAGAAGAATGACAACTCCTTTAGTTTTGGCATGTGGGTTGGGTGCATGGAAGACCATTGGGTATCTAAAATTGTACAATTTAGGGATTGTGTCAGATTTGAAGTGGTTCTCCCGTAGGAGGACCACGTCAGCTCTCTGTTTGTGAATATAGGCCAGGACTTGCAATCTTTTTTCGGGAAAGTTGAGTCCCTTTGTGTTGAGTGATAGAATTTTTAAGGTGCCCATATTATGAATGATAGCCAGGGTTTCGTGGAGACTGAAGCTGGGCAATATTCCTGAACTAGTATTAGGTGCCTTGGAAAAGTAAGGCGGGTCACTCTACTCGGTTTGAGTCGGAATGGCCAGGACAATCGTCCGAGGGTAGTCAGCGTATGTGTTGTGGCAGAGGTGTGTTAGTGATGTATATTTAGTAGATAAAATGCGCCCCTTAAAATTGGTCTGACAATAGAGGTCGGAGACCAGAGGTATGATGGACCCCTAATCTATTAGAGAATCGGTAGTTCCCCAGGAGTAGGGGCATCCGACTGGATTCAGTGGTGTGCTAGAGCTATATAACGTATGATTGTGTCACATATAGTGGGGATCCAACTGTGGGAGGTTGGATATGATGTGAGAGAGGAGTTCGGTGAAATGGTCTAACCAAACAGCAACAATATGAACTATCGAGACAGCAATATATAACAAAGTAGAAGTATCAATAAGAACAGTACAAAAAAAGCCTATAATCGAGCATGGGTACCTAGGTGGTTCTCAAGGTCGGGTTTTAAGCATGTCACAATAGACAAATAGAGTTATTGAAAGGGCAGAACGTGTAGCAAGTAATATATATAGGGATGCGTTAGGTTTTGGCTCAGAAACTCAAGCCTTGGGAATGGGAAATTTTGGACCTCAGAACCTTTAGTGTTACCCGTTAGTGGTATCCATGCTTTCCCATCGGCTATAAACAGGATATACTAAGCAGTCAAAAACAATGCAAAAACCTGTTAGGGTAATGTATCTGGTAACTCGTAAACTCAGTAAATAGAATTGAGCGAACCCAGACTGTAAAGTTGGGGTCCGTACCGGACATTGGGGTGTCCGTGCCCCGAACCTGGACATTTGCAAAAAAGTCTGGGTTCGGGTTCAGTATTCGGATATTTTATGCACCTTTTCTATAGTTGCAGGGCCGCCAATCAACAAGCATTTCACTCGTTTGCCCTTAGAAGCCATCACAGCCCTGCCTACTAATGGCATGGCTGTGATTGGCTAGTGCATCATGTGACCCAGCCTCTATATGAGCTGGAGTCACATATTCCGCGTGTCACATCGTCTCAGGCTAGTGTAGGGAGAGCATGCTGCCGGCGCTGTGAGGGACAGATTGCCAATCTAATATGATCTCATCCTGCATTACAGACAGATTCCTGGCGGTGCTGTGAGGGGAAAGCTTAGTGTTCTAAAACGATCTGATACTGGACTAGGTAGAGTTTATTACTGCTCTGAGGGATAGATTACCAATCTAATATCATCTCATCCTCCATTACAGACAGGTTCCTGGCGGTGCTGTGAGGGGAAAGCTTAGCGTTCTAAAATGATCTGATACTGGACTAGGTACAGTTTACTGGTGCTGTGAGGGGCAGATTACCAATCTAATATCATCTCATCCTGTATTACAGAAGGGTTCCTGGCGGTGCTGTGAGGGGAAAGATTAGCGTTCTAAACCATCTCAAACTGGACTAGGTACAGTTTACTGGTGCTGTGAAGGACAGATTATTGTTATAAAATCATCTCATCCTGTATTAAAGAAAAGTTCCTGGTGGTGCTGTGAGGGGAAAGCTTAGTGTTCTAAAACCATCTGATACTGGATTAGGTACAGTTTACTGGTGCTGTGAGGGACAGTTTGTTGTTCTAAAATCATCACATACTGCTATAGGGAGAGGTTCCTGCTGGTGCTGTAAGGGACAGATTATTGTTCTAAAAGCATCTCCTAGTTCTATAGGGAGAGGTTCCTGCTGGTGCTGTGAGGGACAGATTATTGTTCTAAAATCTTTTCCTAGTTCTATAGGGAAAGGTTCCTGCTGGTGCTCTGAGGGACAGATTATTGTTCTAAAATCATCTCCCAGTGCTATAAGGAGAGGTTCCTGCTGGTGCTGTGATGGACAGATTATTGTTCTAAAATCATCTCCTACTGCTATAGGGAGAGGTTCCTGCTGGTGCTGTAAGGGACAGATTATTGTTCTAAAATCTTCTCCTAGTTCTATAGGGAAAGGTTCCTGCTGGTGCTCTGAGGGACAGATTATTGTTCTAAAATCATATCATACTGGTGTAGGGAAAGGTTCTTGCTTTTGGTGTGAGAGGTGCATTTCTTGCACAAAAGTAAAAAGTGGGGTTCGGGGCCTGATGCAGAGTGGAGCAGACGCGTAAGCTCAGAGCTCCAGCCGACGACGGGGAAAAACGGCTCATAGCAGCTCATACACAGCGACTCAGGACCCGCTGAAGTGGCGTTCCGGACCGGGTCACCTCCTGGATCATGTCGAGGAAGCGTAAGAATGATAAAAAGCAACAGCGCTTAACAGGCTTTTTCTCTCCAGGCCAGGGCGGGGGGAGGCAAGATGGCGCCGGGGCCTACATCTCCCAATCGATAGAATCCACCGCCTGCCGAAACCGGCACACCTGCCAGAACAGGTACCCAGGTATGTGATCCTCAGACTACATTTTTTTCATATCAAAGAAGCCCTCATGACAGCAATGCGTAATAAGCTTAACATCCCCCCACAGTACCAAAACCTGCAATTCTATGCTGACTTGTCACAATATACATTACAAAAGCGAAGGAACCTAAACACAGTGACAAAAATTCTGCGGAACCATAAGATTTTTTACAAGTGGGGATACCCCACAAAACTCATGATCACTAGAAATAACCGCACCTTCACTGTGAGTTCTCTAGACCAGGGCATAGATCTCCTAAAAGAATGGAAAACCCTTCCCGAACAGGCCAGTGATTCTCCTCCCCATTCCTCCCCGCAACACATTGATCCGGAATGGAAAGTAGTCACCACCAAAAATGCCAAATCACACAATTAAGTTTATGGGCTAAACGTTCAAACATATCCCGGTGGTCGGCCGGTTAGCTCACAGGCTAAGACTTAACCCTCCATGCAACTCAGCAGCGCTATGCTGCCTCTGGGTAGGAAATACCCATGGTGGTTTTCATATAATGTTAACCACTGGTTTGTTTACTGTTTATTGTTCCTTTTTCTTTTATACCTCTCTTTTTTCACCTTCTCCTATGAGACCACGAATGAGGATGTGGTACGTTACACGGACGGGACTCCCAACTGTCCGACAAGCTACAAAAATGGATTTCGTAGGCTGCCCCCACCTTGGGGTACTTGTTGGAACAGAATCATCACAGGGAATGCATCGAACTGTGAGTACATCTCTTCACTTATTGATCCGAAGAAGACATTCCTCAAGCAAGCACACTGGAGGAATCTCAAATCACATTAGGAAGTGAAGCCACACACAATATCTTTAACATCCAAACCACAGATGGGGATTAAGATAATGACTAGAGTTGAGCGAACCCGGACTGTAAAGTTCGGGTCCGTACCGAACTTTGGGGTGTCCGGGACCCGGACCCGGACTTTTCAAAAAAAGTCCGGGTTCGGGTCCGGGGTTCTGGTAATTTTAATGAGAAATCTTAAAAATGATGTAAAAAAGCCCAGGAAGGTCCTAGAGGTCTGCAAAAGGAAGGAAAACGTGGGTAAGGGTGGGACAAGTGCCCTACAAAGAAATGGGGACAGGGAAATAACTTTAAATATTAAAAAAAAAATAAAAACATAAAAAATGCAAAAATGGAGATCATCTTCAAAATGGGTCTGAAAAGTATTAATTAACATTAGAGGCCATAGAACTGTTCTAAAATCATCTTCAAATTGTGTCAAAAAAGTATAAATAAGCCGGGAGTACCCATATCACTGTTCTGCAAAATGTGTGTATCACTTTAAATGAAACCGGGAATCAGTGCACATCTCTTCTGCACAAGTACTTCAAGTCTGTGTGTCACTTTAAATCAAACCGTCAATCATTGCACATCTTTTATTCACACTTCTTTTTAAAATGTGTGTATTGAACTTTATTAACACGTCTTCTCTACACGTTACTAAC
>BLSH010476022.1:572641-582734 GCA_018402905.1 Glandirana rugosa
GGGTAGGTAGGTAGGTACGAGTAGGTCGGTAGGTAGGCACGAGTGGGTCGGTAGGTAGGCACGAGTGGGTCGGTAGGCACGAGTGGGTGGATAGGCACCGAGTAGGTAGGGGTAGGTACCGAGTAAACACGGAGTAAGTACGAGTAGGTATGGTGTAGTCAAGAGTAGGGTATTGGCACTGATGAGCAGTAGAGTGGCACGGATGGGCACTGTAGTGGCACAGGTGGGCACTGTAGTGGCATGGATGGGCAGTGTAGTGGCACGGATGGGTAGTGTAGCGGCATGGATGGGCACTGTAGTGGCACGGATGGGCACTGTAGTGGCATGGATGTGTCACGGATGAGAACTGATGTGGTATGGATGAGCATGAATGAGGCACAAATGAGCCATGGATGGGGATGGATGAGCCACGGATAGGTGGGTGAGCACGGATGGCTGGGTGAGCACGGATGGATGGCTGGGTGAGCACGGATGGATGGCTGGATGAGCATGGATGGATGGATGGGTGAGCACGGCTGGGTGGGTGAGCATGGATGGATGTCTGGGTGAGCATGGATGGATGGCTGGGTGAGCATGGATGGATGGCTGGGTGAGCACGGCTGGGTGGGTGAGCATGGATGGATGGCTGGATGGGTGAGCATGGATGGTTGGGTGAGCATGGATGGATGGATGGGTGAGCATGGATGGATGGCTGGGTGAGCACAGCTGGGTGGGTGAGCATGAATGGATGGGTGAGCATGGATGAATGAGCATGGATGGATGGATGGGTGAGTGCGCACAGCTGGGTGGGTGAGCATGGATGGATGGATGGGTGAGCATGGATGGATGGCTGGGTGAGCATGGATGGATGGATGGGTGAGCATGGATGGATGGGGGAGCATGGATGGATGGGGGAGCATGGATGGATGGATGGTTGAGCACGGCTGGGTAGGTGAGCATGGATGAGCATGCATGGCTGGATTGGTGAGCATGGATGGATGGATGGGTGAGCATGGATGGATGGATGGGTGGGTGAGGGTGGATTGGGTGAGGATGGGTGGGGGGTGGATGGCTGGGTGATGATTGCTGGGTGGGTGGTGGATGGCTGGGTGATGATCGCTGGGTGGGTGGTGGATGGCTGGGTGATGAACGCTGGATTTATGGTGGAGTGGTTGCTAACTGTCACTAGGCAGCACTGTGGGCATTACACATCGCCCACAGCGCTGCAGCAGCTCCTCTCTCCCCCCTCTCTCCTCTCACAATGCACCGATCGGTGCGGAGAGGAGAGAGAAAAGCCGGCGCTTCTGCCGGCTTGTTGACATGTGATCGCGCCGTCATCGGAAAGCGCGATCACGTGGTGAAAGGCCACTCACATCGGCCATTCACCACGATCCGTGATCAGTCGGGTCCCCCGGACCCGACGGTCACGGATGTTCCTGTGTGCGCGCCCCAGGGGCGCGCGTCCTCTCAGAATTAAGCAACCGCCCTGTAGACGTCTTTTGTCTATAGGGCGGTTGTTAAGTGGTTAAAGACGACAACACCAACCATCAACCCACATTGGAGGAAATTGAGAGTTTCCTGTCTAGCCTACCCATTCCTAAACTGACGCAAGCCCAACTCGAATCTCTTAACGCCCCATTTACTGTGATTGAAATTCAAGACGCTGTAGAATCTCTCCCCCTAAACAAATCTCCAGGGCCAGATGGGTTTAGTGGGGAATATTATAAAGAATTCAAACAATTACTAACCCCCTATTTAGAAAACATTTTCAATTCTGCCGCTGCCTCCTCCTCTTTCCCTCCTGAAATGCTTGAAGCCCTCATAATAACACTGCCTAAGCCAGGGAAGGAACCCGACTCTCCCGCAAATTTCAGACCAATCTCACTATTAAATATTGATTTGAAATTGTATGCAAAACTGATTGCCCAGAGACTTGTACACATAATGCCTAGATTGATCAACCCAGACCAGACCGGGTTCACCCAAAATAGACAGACCTCGGATGCTACCCGCAGACTGGTAAATATTGTGCATCTGGTCCAAAAAAGGCCTTCTCTGCTCCTGGCGTTGGACGCAGAGAAGGCCTCCTTTGATCGCATCAATTGGCTATACCTGACGAGAACGCTAGACTCCTTTGGTTTTACAAGCAACATTTTCTCAGCTATAATGGCTTTGTATTCTTCTCCATCGGCCAGAGTATACACAGGGGGAGTCTTATCCCAACCTTTCAAAATTACCAACGGCACCAGACAGGGGTGCCCATTATCCCCACTGATATTCAATCTGCTTATAGAACCGTTGGCTATATGCATTAGATCTCATCCGCAAATCAAAGGTTTCAGCATAGGGACCACGGTCCACACAATAAGCCTCTTTGCGGATGACATAATTATGTCTATCACAGAAGCGGGTTAATCTCTGGCTGCAGTACACGAAACTTTGAACCTATTTAACAAGATCTTATATTACAAGGTTAATGAGAGTAAATCTTACATTTTGGGATTGGGAATCTCTCCTCAAGTGAAGGACGAACTCAAGACAAGGTTTCCATATGCCTGGCAAGAACGGGGAATAAAATATCTGGGCATTACGCTCACTGCTAGGACAAGCCACTAGGTGGAAGATAACTACACTTCCTTTCTATCACATCTAAACATAAAACTGGGGGACTTGTCCAGGACAGAACTGACCTGGATGGGTCGTCTGGCGGCTTTTAAAATGATCATCTTGCCACAATTTATAAATTTATTCAGGGCCCTTCCTATACCAGTCCCAGAATCCTTTTTCAAGAAAGCTCAATCTATGTTAAATAATTTTTTATGGAAAGGCAAGAAAGCCAGATGCGCATTCAAAAAAAAATATTAAGACAAAAAGGGCGGGTGGGATGGGGCATGCATCCCACAACCCACTCAAAGTGGCACCCACGCTGGTGGCTGCACTACAAGCCTGGTCGTGTTTGCCTACAATCGAACCTGAGTGAACAAAGGCTGACCAACCTTTCAATGCCCAGCCTAGCACTCTTAATCCCCAACCTAAGAATCCATCACTGGGTAACTAAAGGAATCCACACTGTGGAGGATCTTATGATAGGGCCTTCCATGAAAACATTCAGAACCCTCCAGATTGAATTTGGACTCGACTCAGTAGAATTGTATAGATTTAACCAAGTGTCTCACTTCCTGAGGACCAATTCCGACTCCTCAACTAAACTGCCATGGAGAATTGCCCTCTACTACACCAACCCAACCTCTAAAATCAAGGGCATCTCCCTATTCTACGATCTTCTTAACCAGAAATCGACCTTTACCACATCCCCCTCCATGTTAATATGGGAAAACGATATCACCTCCCAATATGCTCTTGAACAATGGCAAAAAGCCCTTCTTAAGATTACAAATACATCCACCAAAAGTGTGGGATTATGGGAATTGACACAAAAGATATTATTACTGTGGTATTTGACCCCTACAAGAATACATAGATTCAACCCCCAGTGTTCACCACAATGCTGGAGAAACTGTGGGCTCAGAGGTTCTCTATGGCATATTTTATGGGCCTGTCCAAAAATACATTCCTTTTGGGGGAAAATATTTCAACTGATAACACAGATTACAACTCTGCGGCTAGCGCCTGATCCGGGCCTGGCTGTCTTATCCTTGACTCTAGACTCCACCCCACCACAATGGAGATATTTGGTTTCTCAAATTCTTTTGGTTGCTAGGTTGGGGATAGTTAGACACTGGAAGAAAACCGAGACCCCTTCACTAGGCGAAGCAGTAAGAACAATCAACCTACATGTAACGTACGAGCTGATGTACGCAGCCTCCATAGGGTAATATCATAGTAAACTACCAATATGGAAACCTTGGATTCACTGGTATAAATTGAATGGTATAAATTATCAGTAAGCGATTAAGTCCAACAACAATGTCTACCTATATTGGGCTCATTGTAATCTCAAAACACTGAATTCCCTCTCCTCATCCTCAACGTGCTACAACAATAAGGTGAATTTGTTCTAAGTTCCACACATGTTATGGTTTGTATTTTCCTTTTATTACTTCTCAGTTTGTTAAAAATATTGGAATACCTTTTGCAGTATGGTACATTAACCGCTTGAAAAATCTACACTGAGCCGTTCATTTCTGAGAGGGGGGTTGGACGTCCTCTGGGGGGCGGTGGCGTGGTTCTTGTTGGTGTGTTCCCCTGGAGGGGCGCGGGGGGGGGACTGTCGACGGGTTCTGGGTGCTGGGTGGCCCTTCCGGGGCCGGTATGGCCCCTCATTATTAACCACAGCACAAGTTCTGGCCCACCTCAAGGCCAACCCACAAAAGTTTGTTTATGAGGCCCCACGGGTTCGTTAGTAAACCAAAGGCAGATGGGGGTGGCACCGAGAATCCCAATGAATGCAAATTAACTGTATGTAAAATAAATGGTCAGTAATTTAATTGTAACAATATTCATGTTCTGTACCACTACATGATGCTTCTGAAAAATATGCTACTTGTACCTGTAAAATGCAACTGGTTTTCAATAAAAACTATTGAAATTAAAAATAAAAAGTGTGTCTACTTTGCTGTTTTCCAAAAAAAAAAGAAGAATTTATTCTTCTTTTTTTTTGTATTAATAAATAGTGTTACATAGTACATTTGCGGGCAGAATGAGGAGAGCGTCAAATAAGGGACATGGTCGTGGTGCTGCTGGTGTTGGTGGTGTTGGTGAAGTTTCTGTTGCAAGGAGAGGACGTGGTCGATTTGTGCCAGCTACACGCACAAGTGAAACACCTTCTTCAGGTGCGTGTAGCCGACAGAACCTTCAACGTTATATGGTAGGCCCGAATGCCGCTCAACGAATGGTGAGGCCAGAACAAGTACAGGTGATACTAGATTGGGTGGCTGACAATGGCTCCAGTTCCTTCACATTGTCTCCCACCCGGTCCCTTGATGAAAGCTCAGAGTTGGCACCTGAACCTCATTGCCATCTGTCTTTCACCTCAGCCCCTTGTACATCAGCCAAACAGTCTGAGCCTGAAGTCATGCAACAGTCTCTTATGCTTTTTGATGACTCTCCTGGTGTGCTTTCCATGGGCCATCCACATAGCCCTGCCCCAGAAGTGGAAGATATTGAGTGCACCGATGCCCAACCACTTCTGTTGCAGGATGAGGACATGGAAACACCAGCGCAGCACGTCTGTGATGATGATGACGAAACACAGGTGCCAACTGCTGCAGCTTTCCACAGTGTGCAGACTGACAAGGAGGGCAGTGGTGAAGGGTGGGTGGAAGATGATGTGGAGGAGGATGACAAGGTCCTAGACCCCACATGGAACGAGGGTCATGCGAGTGACGTGTGCAGTTTGGAGGAAGAGGTGGTGGTTGCACAGAGGCACCAGCACAGCAAAAGAGGAAGTAGGATGCACAAGCGGAGCGACCATCCCCTAGATAGTACGCCTGCTACTACCCACCGCACCCAGGGACCTAGCACACCAAAGGCAGCTCAAAGGCGTTCCCGGAATGGCAGTTCTTCAGACAATGTGCTGACGACAAGACACAAGTGGTTTGCACGCTGTGCAATGAGAGCCTGAAGCGAGGCAAAAATGTTCTAAACCTGAGCACAACCTGCATGACCAGGCATTTAAATTCAAAGCACTTGCTGCAGTGGAATAAGTACCTCAAAATCCAAGAAAGGTCTCGGCCTCCTCCTGCTTCCTCTTCTGCTGCTGCCTCGGTCTCTTCCTCCACCTCTACAGTGCCAGTGTCACCTGCCACCCAGCAAACAGAGCATGTGACAGCAACGCCACCATGTCCTCCACCGTCCCCAAGCATTTCCACATGGTCCCATGGAAGCTTACAGCTGTCCATCTCCCAAACACTGGAGAGAAATAGGAAGTACCCCCCTACACACCTGCAATCCCTGGCCCTGAATGCCAGCATTTCAAAATTCCTGGCCTTTGAAATGCTGTCATTCCATCTGGTGGACACTGACAGTTTTAAAAACCTGATGGCGGTGGCTGTCCCACAGCACATGGTTCTCAGCCGCCACTACTTTTCCAGGCGAGCCATCCCTTCCCTGCACAAACAAGTCGGGGAAGAGATCAAGTGTGCACTGCGCAACGACATCTGTGGCAAGGTCCACATAACCACTGATACGTGGATCAGTAAGCATGGGCAGGGACGCTATATCTCGCTAACTGCACACTGGGCAAATGTAGTGGCGTGTGGGCCTGAGGTGGCTAGCCGTTTGGTGCATGTCCTTCCGCCACCAAGGATTGCAGGGCATTTCTCTTTGCCTCCTGTTGCCTCCTCCTCCTACTACGCTTCCTCCTCCTCGACCACCCACTCATCCGCTTAGCGTAACACCTTCACCACCAACATCAGCACATCCAGGGGGCTGTTTTAAAACTGATATGTTTGGGGGATAAACCCCACACTGCGTAGGAGCTGTGGACGGGTATTGAACAACAGACCAATGAGTGGTTGTTGCCACTGAGCCTCAAGCCCGGCCTGGTGGTGTGCGACAATGGCCGAAATCTCGTACCAGCTCTGGGCCGAGCCGGTTTGACGCACATCCCTTGCCTGGCGCATGTGCTGAATTTGGTGGTACAGAATTTTCTAGAAAACTACCCGGATATGTCAGAGCTGCTGCATAAAGTGCGGGCCGTCTGTGCACACTTTTGGCGTTCACACCCTGCTGCTGCTCGCCTGTCTGCGCTGCAGCGGAACTTCGGCCTTCCCGCTCACCGCCTCATATGCGACGTGCCCACAAGGTGGAACTCCACCTTGCACATGCTGGAGAGACTGTGCGAGCAGCAGCAGGCAATAGTGGAGTTTCAGCTGCAGCACGCACGGGTCAGTCGCTCTGTGGAACATCAACACTTCACCACCAACGAGTGGGCCTCAATGCGAGACCTGTGTAGCGTATTGCGGTGTTTTGAGTACTCCACCAACATGGCCAGTGCCGATGACGCTTTGCCTCTGGGCAGCCTGGCACACATGGCTGACTACATGCTGCAGTGCCTGCGCAGCGACAGCCGAGTTGCATACATTGTAACTTCTTCTGGATCCGCGTTACAAGGGCAACGTGCCGTCCTTAATTCCCTCACTGGAGCGTGAGAGGAAGATGCGCGACTACAAGCGCACACTGGTAGAGGCGCTGCTGAGGGCATTCCCAAATGACACCGGGGGCTCAGCGAAAGCACAAGGCGAAGGCAGAGGAGGAGGAGGAGGAAGAGCCCACCAACGTAGCTGTGCCACCGCCAGCACCTCAGAAGGAAGAGTTAACATGGCCGAAATGTGGCAAAGCTTTGTCAGCAGCCCACCACAACAAACAGCACCACCAGCTGATAGACAACGTCTTAGCAGGAGGCAGCATTTCAGCAACATGGTGCAAGAGTATGTGTACACACGCCTATACATACTGACTAATGGGTCTGCCCCATTCAACTTCTGGGTCTCCAAATTGGCCACATGGCCTGAGCTTGCCGTTTATGCCTTGGAGGTGCTGGCCTGCCCTGCAGCCAGTGTATTGTCTGAAGGTGTGTTTAGCACGGCAGGAGGCTTTATCACAGACAAGCGCAGCCATTTGTCCACAGCCAACGTGGACAAGCTAACCTTTATTAAAATGAATCAGGCATGGATCCCACAAGACTTGTCTGTACCTTGTGCAGAATAGACATTTAGACCGGCCTCACATATTCGTATACTTGTTTTTTTGAATAGGCCTCAAAATTTTGGGGGCTACCCCAATTATAAACAAACAAAAAAAATACAGTGTTGGCTACCTCCTCCTCCTCCTCAACCACCGCCACTTCCACCTACGCTGCCATGGTCACGGCCTAGTCTAGGCTCCTACTCCACATCCACTCCCCCCTTCCCATTTTTTTAATTTGATTTTAATTTATTTTCCCTATCCCCATTTTTTTGTAGGGCACTTGCCCTACTCTTACCCCCATTTTACTTCCTTTTGCAGCCCTCTAGCACTTGCCAGGACTTTGTTACAGCCATTTTTGTGCCTAAAAGTTCGGGTCCCCATTGACTTCAATGGGGTTCGGGGTCCAGGATAATGTTCGGGCAACGTTCGGTGCCGAACCCGAACTTTTTTCCAAAGTTTGTTCGGACCCTCCGAACCCGAACGTCCAGGTGTTCGCTCAACTCTAGATATCAGCATTGAATTTAGATATCATAGAGGACAGGTCCGTCAGTAGTGAAGCCTGCAGGGACAATAACATGTCTTTTAAAGTCGTGTCTATAACTGGCTGGCCTGTTGTCAGGAAGGCCGCCATTGAGGAGTGCAGTGCCTGATTAGATTGCAAGGGGTGAAATGGCGCCTCTGTGTGAGGAGATGGTGGCGGCGATTCAAGTCGCATTCTTGTTTTAGCTGGGCTGCCACTTGTAGGACTGTTGTCCGTGAGGTTTTTGAGCGGTGTTGGCGGGGGTGAGTTACCTAGTGTATCCCGGGCGTCATCTGGGAGATCCGTGTAGGCCTCGGTACTCACGCTGGGCCCCGCTGCTGCGCCATCCTGAGTAGGCCTCAGCCGAGGGGACGGCTTTTGAAAGAATGCCGTCAGCTTCTGCAGTCGTTCTACTCCCTTTCTCTTGCCTGACATCGCTGCAGGCCGTTCCGCGGTGTTCGTGCGTCTTGTCCAGGTGTGCTGGGCTATTGTATCGGCTCTCTCCGCCGTTTCCTCTCACACTGACTGGCGGAGCTACACAGTTAAGCAGCCATACACGAGCGCCGTCAAGCCACACCCCTGAATATTTTTTTTTTTTAAACCAGCTATGTAGACACACTTTTTATTGTTGTGCAAGAAATGCACCGCTGGCCGCAAATGTAGTATTTAGAATATTTTTTTTTTAAACCAGCAATGTAGACGCACTTTTTATTTTTGTGCAAGAAATGCACCACTGGCCGCAAATGTAGTATTTAGAATTTTTTTTTTTATTTAAACCAGCAATGTAGACGCACTTTTTATTTTTGTGCAAGAAATGCACCGCTGGTCACAAATGTAGTATTTAGAATATTTTTTTTTTTAAAGCAGCAATGTAGACGCACTTTTTATTGTTGTGCAAGAAATGTGCCGCTGGCCGCAAATGTAGTATTTAGAATATTTTTTTTTAAACCAGCAATGTAGACGCACTTTTTATTTTTGTGCAAGAAATGCACCGCTGGCCGCAAATGTAGTATTTACTTTCAAAGATTTTTTATTTTGAGAAAGTACAAACAAATAAAGGCAGTACAACAGAGAGAATGTCAGCGCCCATTCACACAGGGGCGACTTGCGATCCGACTTGAGTTGCCTCAAGTCGCCCCAAGTCGCTTGACATTTGAAATCCCATTGAAATGAATGGGAGCCGTCTTAATATACACGACTGAAGTCGCTCCGACTTCAAGGCGACTTCTGAAAAGGTTCTTGTACTACTTCTAGGCGACTTCTATCCGACTTGTGCCCATAGGATTCAATAGAAGTCGCCTCCAAGTCGGATCCCCACCCATACTGAAGCGACTTGAGGAAACCCTGTGTACCTTCTAATTACCCAGTCACCCCCTCCCCACTGATCACTTCCTGGATGCCGTGTGCTCTGTTATTATTCTGCTTGTGTTCCAATAATGGCATCAAGAGCTCTCAGGCTGTTCTCCAAAAAAACTGTGGACAATGAGGTGCTCATTAGGCACTGCAAGGATCGCCCAGTACTGTGGGACAAGACAAATCCCAATTATAAAGACCAGGTGAAAAGGAATAATGCCTGGCTGGAGATCTGCCAGCTGTGTGTGGAAGAATGGGAGACTTTAACCCAAGATGTCCAGACAGCAAAGTGTCCAGAAATATTAACCCTAAACAGAACAGGGTGTCATGACCCGCTAGGAACGTCACGGATTACTCGTGGAGTAACAGGTGTCAAAAAAACCTCTTGTCGGACTCTCGAGAACTACGGTAATAACCTTGTGTTCGTCTTATTATTGTCTCGTGTGCCGTAGGTCCTTCACTAGTCACCCCTCCCCCACTGACCCATTAATCTTCCATGTGTCCCAAAGGAGTTCAGCGAAGTCATACCCACCCCTAGGCTGAACCTCCGCTGAAGATAACTTAGGATACCCGTGTTCAGCCTATCTTCAG
>BLSH010476040.1:42491-54477 GCA_018402905.1 Glandirana rugosa
AAAAAAAAAAAAAAAAAAAAAAAAAGCAATTTATTCATCGGTTTTGGCCGATTTATATTCTTCCTCATATTTTTGGTAAAAAAAATTGCAATCGGCTTTTATTGATTGGTTTGCGCAAAAGTTGCTGCATTTACAAACCATAAGAATTCATTTCTGGCGTTTTTACATTTTTTTTTTTTAGTAATGACGGCGATCTGCGATTTTTATCGGGACTTTGATATTGGGGCGGACATGTCGGACATTTTGACACTTTTTTTGGGACCAATGACATTTATACAGCGATCAGAAATTTTAATATCCACTGATTACTGTATAAATGTCATTGGCAGTGAAGGGGTTAACCTGCAGGGGGGGAGATCTAGGGGTTAACTGTATTCCCTAGGTGTGTTCTAACTGTGAGGGGGCTGGGCTGTTATGGGCATAAGAGATCTAACTGATCCCAGTGAAAGGGATCAGTAGATCTTTTCAATGGCCACTGACAGAGGGGGGAACCGCCGTGTTTACATCGGCGGTTCCCCATTCTTTCCCTCTGGCAGCTCATCGCGGCTCGCCGGCGGACATCGGGCCCGCCAGAGCCGCAGGCACCCTCCTCCAGTGTGCGGCAGGCACGAGCGAGTGCCGCCGGCGGCACGCTCGCACCCTCTAGCTGCCTGTCCGTAAATCGCGGCCTATTTACGGCGATTCGCAGAATAGTGGTCGGGAAGTGGTTAAGATACATTATATTGTCAAAAGTATTGGGACGCCTGCCTTTACACACACATGAACTTAAATGGCATCCCAGTCTTAATCCGTAGGGTTCAATATTGAGTTGGTCCATCCTTTGCAGCTATAACAGGTTCAACTCTTCTGGGAAGGCTGTCCACAAGGTTTAGGAGTGTCTATGGGAATGTTTGATCATTATTCCAGAAGCACATTAGTGAGGTCAGGCACTGATGTGGACGAGAAGACCTGGCTCGCAGTCTCCGCTCTAAATCATCCCAAAGGTGTTATATCAGACTGTGCAGACTAGATCCGAATTGAAACTTCCTCCACCTGGTGATTCACCAACACACAAGCAGACTGAATGCTGACCAGAGCAGATGGACCCTCTAGTTATGGAGACATGTGGGTCTATGCCACCTCCAGCATAGATGATCTCACCACAGCTTCTCCTCCTTGTACCTAGGTTCATGCATTCATATAGCACACCGGAAAATAAATGAAAAGGGGGGTACACATAGCATAGTATATCAAAATGACGTATTTATTTAGTTCTGCTTTAAGCTGCATGATCCTACTTAAAGAGGTTGTTCATTCCCATTGAGTTGCATGGGAAGATGAGCAGTTTAGTGCAAACTACAGCAACCCTAAATCTTTTATTCCCAGTAAAAGTTTATTAAAATTAGAGCACAGGCCGGTGATGTGAAAAGATTATTGAATATATCAATCTGTACTTTTATTTCCTTTATCTGAAAGTCATTTTGGATCTTTTAGCTTCCAGCAGCACTCATAATATCTAAATGTCAGATTCATGCACTGGCACTTTCTGAAAAGTTCATTTGCCTTGTTTCTCTTCAATCAGCACGGAAATCTAGAAATAATTTCAATTCTTTGCCAGAACAAAAGACAAAATTGTTATTTTAACTCAAAAAAAATCCTAGAAACCAAGTGTCGGATATATGACCGATTAAACTGAACTCCAGTCCTTATCATTCAGCATTACCTTCAGTCTTGCAGAGCTGTACAGGCCCCTCTGCTGTACTTAAAATGGAAGTTCAGCCTAAATCTCCAAATCTACTTGCAGCCACATACTAGAGCCTAGTGTCAGGCGGCATCGGCTCAATAGCAGTCGGTCAACAGAAGCCGTCCAGGGGGCTGGGGCAGTCCCCCTGTCAGAACACAGTAGGGGAGATCGCTGTACTAACATCAGCTCATTAGTACAGCGGCTCCTCCTGAGCTGTCAGTTTTTTTTTTTTTTGTTAAGCCTTGCTTAAGTACGGCTCCAGCGCGGACCTGTGCACACTCCCGGCTGCGCAGGTGTGCCCGTGGGTCGGGCGGACTCGATGTCCGCTCGAGACCCACGATCGCCTGACAGAGCTGCAGAACGGGGAACCGCCAAAGTAATCACGGCGGTTCTCCGTTCTGTGACAGGGGCCATACCAGATCTACTGATCCCTGTCACTGGGATCAGTTAGATCTGTTATGTCCCGGCCAGCCCCCCCCCCCCCCCACAGTTAGAACACACCCAGGGAACACTGTTAACCCCTTCACTGCCCCCTGCAGGTTAACCCCTTCACTGCCAATGACATTTATACAGTAATCAGTGGACATTTAAATTTCTGATCGCTGTATAAATGTCATTGGTCCCAAAAAATGTGTAAAAAATGTCCGACATTTCTGCTGCAATATCGCAGTCCCGATAAAAATCGCAGATCACCGCCATTACTAGTAAAAAAAAAAAAATAATAATAAAAACGCCATAAATCAATTGCCATAGTTTGTATATGCGATAACTTTTGCGCAAACCAATCAATATACGCCGATTACCAAAAATATGTAGAAGAATATATATCGGCCTAAGCTGATGAATACATTTTTTTTTTTTGATGAATTTGTATTATAGCAAAAAGTAAAAAAATATTGTTCTTTTTTGCAAAATTGTTTATAGCGGTGATCAGAAATCACGCAGAGGGGATCAAATACCACCAAAAGAAAGCTCTATTTGTGGGAAAAAAAGGACGCAAATTTTATTTGGGTACAACGTCGCACGACCGCGCAATTGTCATTCAAAATGCGACATCGCTGAAAGTCGAAAATTGGTCTGGGCAGGAGGGGGGTTTAAGTGCCCAGTAAGGAAGTGGTTAAAGTGGGAGTAAACTACTATGCATGAATGTTACCTATAGGTAAGGCTATAATAAGGCTTACCTATAGGTACTGTACCATTTAGGAGATATTGACTGTCACATCACCGGCACATGTGCTCTGAAGGAACGGCATGGGTGGCCTGTGCTGTAAACAGCGGCTCCCATGTGCATTAAAGAGAGTGACGTCATCGTGGCTGCGACCATTCACACAGCCGGAGTCCGCGAACCTGGAAGGAAGACCGGGTGAAGGTGGAAGCACCTTCAGTGGTGACAGCACATCTCTGGAGGGCTTCTTTATAAGGTAAGTCTGGCATAATGTGCTAGTATGCAATGCATACTAGCACATTATGACATTGCCTTGCAGGTTTAAAAAAAAGAAAAAAGCCAGCAGTTTACTACCGCTTTAATATGAACCTATCTAACCCTGTAAAGCAAAAATCGCTATACCTACCTTTTCTGAAGCAGATCCGGTCCGGTCTCCAGTGGCAGATGCTGTGTGCAGGAGACAACAGACAACAGCTGGGAAATGCATGGGAAGTAACATCACCCATAGAGTTACAACAATGGAGCTTCCATTGTCTGCTGTGTTCTCTGCACCCATCTCCACAGCAAAGCTGCCGCTGACAGCTCAGCGTGGGGCAGGGCCGGATCGACTTCAGAACATGAATTTCTTCTTTACAGGGGTAGATAGGTTGGTCTTAGAATGTGGATGCCTGTAGATTAGGCTCCATTCACACTTGTAGGGCTTGTAGGAGTGCAGCTTTGGTGTAACTTTGATGCAACTTTGGATGGGTGCGACTTGGATATGACTTTGGTTTTGACCAGTCATAAAGGACAACTGTTGCATTGTAAAACTTTCACATACGACTTTCATGCAACTTTTGAGGGTCAACATTGAAGTCTATGGCCCTCAAGTGGCATGAAAGTTGAACCAAAGTATTGCATGAACTACTTTGAAGTTGCTGCAACTTTAAGTCACACGTATATGAATGGTTATCATTGGAAAACATGGAGAACAACTTGTCATGCGACTTTGATGTCCAAAGTTGCATGAAAAGTCGCACAAGTGTGAATGGAGCCTTAGAGTTAGTTAGTTTTAAGCGGAACTTCTACTTTAACCACTTAAGGACCGGAAGGATTTCCAGCTTTAGGACCGGAGCCCTTTTTGCGATTCGGCACTGCGTCGCTTTAACTGACAATTGCGCGGTCGTGCGACGTTGTACCCAAACGAAATTTGCGTCCTTTTTTTCCCACAAATAGAGCTTTCTTTTGGTGGTATTTGATCACCGCTGCGTCATTTCTGATCGCCGCTATAAACAAAAGAAGAGCGACAATTTTGCAAAAAAAAAAACAAATCTCTTACTTTTTGCTAAAATACAAATCCAAAAAAAAAATATAAAAAAACATTTTTTTTCACCGTTTTTGGCCGATTTATATTCTTCATCATATTTGCGATAAAAAAATCGCAATCAGCGTTTATTAATTGGTTTGCGCAAAAGTGGTCGCGTTTACGGATGATGAGAATTCATTTTTGGGGTTTTTATTTTTTTTAAATTTTTTACTAATAATGGCGGCGATCTGCGATTTTTAGCGGTACTGCGATATTTCAGCGGACATGTCGGAACATTTTGACACTTTTTTTTGGGACCATTGGCATTTATACAGCGATCAGTGCTATAAAAATGCACTGATTACTGTGTAAATGCCATTGGCAGTGAAGGGGTTAACCTGCAGGGGGCGCTCTAAGGGTTAACTATGTTCCCTGGGCATGTTCTAACTGTATGGGGACTGCCCTAACAGGGGAAGGGAAGTGGTCACAGCCTTCACGTACAGGAAGGCTGTGATCACAGCCCTTCCCCCTCACACAGAGCGGAGGTCCATGTTTACTTACACGGACCTCCGCTCCTTCGCTCCGGGGGGGGGGGGCATCGCGGGTGGCCGGCGGCAATCGAAGCCGCCGCACCCGCTCCCTGGCCTTCCCCGGACACAGTGAGCGCGCGGGCGCGCCGCCGGCGGCGCGCGCGCTCACTGTGCGCGATCTGGCGGCCGCCGTCATATGACGGCGATTCGCCTTACAGCGCCACTTTGCCGCCGTCAATTGCCGATTGACGGTCGGCAAGTGGTTAAAGGAATAATAAACATACATGGTTTAATGTACATTGTCCTTCTATTTCTGTATGTGGATTATGGCGCTGTAATTATTTTAATTTAAAAAAAAAATCAAAGTACCTTTTTCCTAATTGATATACAGTTGTCACATGACCCAGATCTTTCCCAGCCTGTCTGCAGGCTAGAAGGCTAGGAGGAGCTTCTAGTCCTCTGCTGCTGGTCACATGTTCAAAAAAAAAAACCAGCCTTTGGAATACAAAATAAAAATAAATAAATAATATCAATAAGCTGTTTTAAATAACATACAAATATGTATTTAGACATTTATTATTTTTTGGCAATAACATGGTGTGGGTGGATTTCTGCCAGTCACAGGTTGTGTCACACCCCTCCAGCCTGTGTCCTACAATAAGAGGGAAGTGAAGCCTCCATTGATCTACATGTAGTACCCCCCCCCCCATTGTATTTAGATGATTAGTGGGCATGGAGGAGGAGGCAGGGAGTGGGCTGCCATTTACCACTGTGTATACACCCACATGTGTGACTCTATAGTCACATGGACTGCTCAGATGTGATCGGGAGGAAATGCTCATCATAGACACTCACTGGAAACTGAGCATGTGCAGAGTTGCCGCCACAGCAGCAAAATCCTTAGCTGAATTGGGGACATGAACAGTAGGTGGAGATAGAGAACAGCAGAATCAACAAGGATCTTTGCAGAATACAGAAAACAAATCTCATAGTGAGTGAATATGAACAGCATGTAATACACCAATTACTGATAGTTTGTATGATGTGGGTTTAGTGACACTTTAATGCCTTACTCTGATTTGGTGGGACTCCGTGGGCTTCTTGCAGTGTCATTTAGAAGCTGCAGCAACCCAAATACTGTCTGCCTCATTTCTTTGGCTGGAGGACATCCAGCATCCTCTTTTTCTTCTCTCCCCAGCCTTACTGTTCATGGCATGCCCCTTTCATTCATTGTATTTCAGTTCTATCAATCATGGAGGCTCAGCATCACTTATGGGTGTTACTTGGGCAGTCTGCATGATAATGCATTCGGCCTATGAACTCTCTCTCCTCCAGACTGACAGCCACCCATCAAGGCGTCCTTATACAATATTTGCATAACTTCCTGTACAGCACCATGTTGGCTCCTCCCACCAACAATGATCTGCCTGCATTGCATAGAGGAGCACAGAGATGATATCACTGACTCTAATAAGGTAGGTAATGAAAATGTATGCTTTAAATAAAAGATACATATTTACAAAAAAACACACAGAAACACATATTAAGGACATGTAAAGGTTCGGGTTTAAAAAAAAAAAAAAAAAAAAAAAAAAGCAAACATGTTATACTTACCTCCTCTGTGCAGTTGGTTTTGCACAGAGTGGCCCTGAACCTCATCTTCTGGGGGACCTCAGCAGCGCTTTTGGCTCCTCCTCTTCTCGAGTGCCCCGTTGGAGAGTCGCTCTCCCTAGGGGCACTCGTGCAAGCACACTCCCGTGTCCCGCTGCTGCGTCCATTGACACAGACAGCAGGACTTGGCTCTGCCCCCTGCTCCCGCATCATTGGATTTGATTGATAGCAGCGGGTGCCAATGGCTGCTCTGCTATCAATCAATCCATTGAGGACCCGAGACACCGGCTGGAGCGAGTGTGCTCGTCCCCGCTGCAGGAACAATCGGGTTTAGGTAAGTAAAAGGGGGGATCTGGGGGATGGTGCACTTCAGTAGGTTTTTCACCTTAATGCTTAGAATGCATTAAGGTGAAAAACTGCGAGGGTTTACAACTCCTTTAATAGAGTTAAAGTATATATGAAGCCAAAGCTAGTAGGACAGCGTTAACCTCTGTTAGGTGTTTTTTTTCTTTTTGTATCCAATAGGAAAGAGATCTCCCTTCACTTCTTGTCCTTTAGGAAGTGAGGAAATCTCTCCAACACATATCAAAAATGCATGTGGTACAACACTGCAACATGGAGTCCTGTGTGTTGCACTGCGAAAAAAATGCAACTGCACCTACACTATATTACCAAAAGTATTGGGACACATGCCTTTACATGTACCTGAACTTAAATGCATGCCAGTATTAGTCCGTAGGGTGCAATATTGCGTTGGCCCACCCTTTGCAGCTATAACAGATTCAACTCTTCTGGAAAGGCTCTCCACAAGGTTTAGGAGTGTCTATGGGAATGTTTGACCATTCTGCCAGAAACGCATTTGTGAGGTCAGGCACTGATGTTGGACAAGAAGATCTGGCTCTCATTCTCGGCTCTCTAGCAGCCGGGCTGTGAAGGTCGTGCTGCCCGATGTGCGGCGCCGGGCGGGCAGAGAGATGCGATCGTCTCTCACCGCCCGCCAGGATCACCGCTCTTCCACCCACACAGGGGAGCCGCTACGCTGCAATGAAGCAGGGGAGCAGAGAGATGAGATCATCTCTCATCGCCGCCTGGATCACCGCTACAGTCCACACAGCGGGGCCACTGCACTGCTGGAAGTGACAATCCGCATCTGATGACAGGTGACAAACCACATTTGGTGGCAGGTGGCAATCCACATCTGGTGGCAGGTGGCAATCCACATCTGGTGGCAATCCACATCTGGTGGCAGGTGGCAATCCACATCTGGTGGCAGATGACAAACCACATCTGGTGGCAATCCACATCTGGTGGCAGATGACAAACCACATCTGGTGGCAGGTGGTAATCCACATCTGGTGGCAGGTGACAAAC
Organism: Glandirana rugosa; assembly: GCA_018402905.1. Taxonomy (NCBI): domain Eukaryota; kingdom Metazoa; phylum Chordata; class Amphibia; order Anura; family Ranidae; genus Glandirana; species Glandirana rugosa. Next base: position 50,177 of record BLSH010476040.1, read on the forward strand.
CACATCTGGTGGCAATCCACATCTGGTGACAGGTGACAAACCACATCTGGTGGCAGGTGACAAACCACATCTGGTGGCAGGTGACAAACCACATCTGGTGGCAGGTGGCAATCCACATCTGGTGGTAGATGGCAATACACATCTGGTAGCAGGTGGCAATCCACATCTGGTAGCAGGTGGCAATCCACATCTGGTGGCAGATGACAAACCACATCTGGTGGCAATCCACATCTGGTGGCAGGTGACAAACCACATCTGGTGGCAGGTGGCAATCCACATCTGGTGGCAGGTGGCAATCCACATCTGGTAGCAGGTGGCAATGCACATCTGGTGGCAGGTGACAAACCACATCTGGTGGCAATCCACATCTGGTGGCAGGTGACAAACAACATCTGGTGGCAGGTGGCAATCCAGATCTGGTGGCAGGTGGCAATTCACATCTGGTGGCAGGTGGCAATCCACATCTGGTGGCAGGTAGCAATCCACATCTGGTGGCAGGTGACGTGGCAAGTGACAAACCACCTCTAGTGGCAAGCAACACTCTGCATCTGATGGCAGATTCTGCATTATGGTTGAACTATTTCATTTTATATTACAATTTACTGACAGAAATAATGTGCTTCAATCATCCTGACACCATATCAGCCATAGTGCTGTGAAGATTGAAGCACTAACACCAGCCATTTCCCAGACAAATTGCCCACGAAAAGTCACATAACACCCCCCCCCCCCCCCAGGCCTTGGCACTATTTTATTTCAAAACACCAGTCCCGGTGCCAAAAAGGTTGGGGACCACTGTTCTATCGGGTTGAGGTCAGGACTCCCCACCTCAAATTTGCTTAGCCACACTATATTGCCAAAAGTATTGGGCCACCCCTCCAAATCATTTGGTGGAGGGGGGATGATGGTGTGGGGTTGTTTTTCAGGGGTTGTGCTTGGCCCCTTAGTTCCAGTGAAGGGAACTCTTAAGGCGTCAGCATACCAAGACATTTTGGACAATTTCATGCTCCCAACTTTGTGGGAACAGTTTGGGGATGGCCCCTTCCTGTTCCAACATGACTGCACACCAGTGCACAAAGCAAGGTTCATAAAGACATGGATGAGCGAGTTTGGAGTGGAGGAACTTGACTGGCCTGCACAGAGTCCTGACTTCAACCCGATAGAACACCTTTGGCATGAATTAGAGTGCAGATTTGAGCCAGGCCTTCTCGTCCCCATCAGTGCTTGATCTCACAAATGCACTTCTGGAAGAATGGTCAAACATTCCCATAGACACACTCCTAAACCTTGTGGACAGCCTTCCCAGAAGAGTTGAAGCTGTTATAGCTGCAAAGGGTGAGTCAACTATAAAGGCAGGTGTCCCAATACTTTTGGTAATATAAGGTATATTCTTGTGCTTTGGGGTGTGTTGCAGCTTATGCACCCGCAACTCACTTCTGCATAATTTGTTTAGGTATGAATGGGCACTGAGACACTTGTCACAGGAACAAGTGTCCCCAATGGAAGATTTCTCCTCTATTCCTGTTCTGGTGACAACTCAAGGTTTTACATTTTCCCTCATTTTCAGTCCCAATGACAATGGTCATCCGGGACAAAGAGATAGAGTGACTCTCTCAAAGAGGGGCACAGACAACAATAAAGACCTGACAAACGTTCCAACCCCTCACCAAAAAAGTTTGGGCGTTGGGTACACTTTTAAAGCATTAATTAGATTCATTTTGCATGTATAGCTAAATTGCAACTTTTCAAATGTTATGGATTCCTGTTAGGCAGGTGAAAGTAAACTAATTCTCTATGAAGCACAATCACAACCAGATGATCCAGCACATTTTCAAGAGTCGGGGAGAATTATGTGCCTGTATTTATAACACAGCCCATAAACAATAAGTGAAAGTACAGGCCAAGATAAGGCAATAGCTTGATATAGGGCCATATCTTGGTCTTAAACAATAGCTATTGTGTCTGTGCGCCGCTATAAATAAACCAAAGTTGAATTTCATCACAGCACTGGGGTCTGGGTTATCCATCTTTCATTTTTTATTCAGCGCCTAGACTTATATTACTCATTTTGCCATGAATGATAGTTGTCATGCTGATTTGATACATAATTCCCTAGCAAGAGTGTATATGCAACTAGGCCCAGGTGAAAAATGATAGGTTTCCGAGAGATCCATCTTAAAGGGACAAACAGTATAGTTGCTCTGTGCGTTTTATGTATTGATTAATATTATGACTACATAAAATATCATTTAAAAGAAACGCTGCTCTTTTTTTGTCAGGTAAATATGAAATATTTCCCATTAATATTTTGTCTTTTATTTTGAGGCAGGAGGTGGAGTTTTAGGCTCCTTTTCACATTTTTTTCCCCTATTTGTTTAAAAAAAATGTCTACAGAATTCAATGGCTCAAGTTGAGATTTACACACAAGAGCGGATGACTCATCCCAGTGACTCCTCAGTTATCAGATTGCTCAGTCTGAGGTTCCAGTAAGAGTTTGGCTGCCTGAAAGGAGATTATTAATGTTATCCTGTCTGTTAGCCTACCCTGGGTTCTTTGGAAATCCTTTGTCATGCATTACATACAGTATCTCAAAAAAGTGAGTACACCCCCCACATTTTTGTAAATATTTTATTTATCTTTCCATGTGAAAACACTGAAGAAATGACACTTTGCTACAATGTAAAGTAGTGAGTGTACAGCTTGTATAACAGTGTAAATTTGCTGTACCCTGAAAATAACTCAACACACAGCCATTAATGTCTAAACTGCTGGCAACAAAAGTGAGTACACCCCTAAGTGAAAATGTCCAAATTGGACCCAATTAGCGATTTTCCCTCCCCAGTGTCATGTGACTCGTTAGTATTACAAGGTCTCAGGTGTGAATGGGGAGCAGGTGTGTTAAATTTGGTGTTATCGCTTTCACTCTCTCATACTGGTCATTGGAAGTTCAACATGGCACCTCATGACAAAGAACTCTCTGAGGATCTGAAAAAAAGAATTGTTTCTCTACATAAAGATGGCCTAGGCTATAAGTAGATTGCCAAGACCCTGAAACTGAGCTGCAGCACGGTGGCCAAGACCATACAGCTGTTTAGCAGGACAGGTTCCACTCAGAAGAGGCCTCGCAATGGTTGACCAAAGAGGTTGAGTGCACATGCTCAGCGTCATATCCAGAGGTTGTCTTTGGGAAATATATGTATGAGTGCTGCCAGCATTGCTGCAGAGGTTGAAGGAGTGGGGGGTCAGCCTGTCAGTGCTCAGACCATACGCTGCACACTGCATCAATTTGGTCTGCATGGCTGTCGTCCCAGAAGGAAGCCTCTTCTAAAGATGATGCACAAGAAAGCCCGCAAACAGTTTGCTGAAGACAAGCAGACTAAGGACATGGATTACTGGAACCATATCTTGTGGTCTGATGAGACCAAGATAAACTTATTTGGTTCAGATGGTGTCAAGCGTGTGTGGCGGCAACCAGGTGAGGAGTACAAAGACAAGTGTGTCTTGCCTACAGTCAAGCGTGGTGGAGGGACTGTCATGGTCTGGGGCTGCTTGAGTGCTGCTGGTAGTGGGAGTTACAGTTCATTGAGGGAACCATGAATGCCAACATGTACTGTGACATACTGAAGCAGAGCATGATCTCCCCCCTTCGTAGACTGGGCTGCAGCGCAGCATTCCAACATGATAACGACCCCAAACACACCTCCAAGACGACCACTGCCTTGCTAAAGAAGCTGAGGGTAAAGGTGATGGACGGGCCAAGCATGTCTCCAGACCTAAACCCTATTGCGCATCTGTGGAGCATCCTCAAATGGAAGGTGGAGGAGCACAAAGTCTCTAACATCCACCAGCTCTGTGATGTCGTCATGGAGGAGTGGAAGAGGACTCCAGTGGCAACCTGTGAAGCTCTGGTGAACTCCATGCCCAAGAAGGTTAAGGCAGTGCTAGAAAATAATGGTGGCCACACAAAATATTGACACTTTGGGCCCAATTTGGACATTTTCAATTAGGGGTGTACTCACTTTTGTTGCCAGCAGTTTAGACGTTAACGGCTGTGTGTTGAGTTATTTTGAGAGGACAGCAAATTTACACTGTTATACAAGCTGTACACTCACTACTTTACATTGTAGCAAAGTGCCATTTCTTCAGTGTTGTCACATGAAAAGATATAATAAAATATTTACAAAAATGTGTAGGGTGTAGTGTTGAGCGAACCCGGACTGTAACGTTCGGGTCCGTACCGAACTTTAGGGTGTCCGTGGCACGGACCCGGACCCGGACATTTCAAAAATCGTTCGGGTTCG
>BLSH010476046.1:6334-22915 GCA_018402905.1 Glandirana rugosa
TCCTGTTTGGGTTTCATCTCCCCCACCGTCCTCAAGGATTCAACTTGTTTTTAAGGATGACTATATACTCAGTGGAGGGTCTAATCCCACCAAGGGAACATTACACTATGTACTAATAGTATAAAGTAAAGATAACCCCTTCAAGTCTGGATCTTGATAAACCCCTATGCTCGCCCCCCTGATTGCCGTCCCGAGCCATGTGGAGTTATATGTAAGCGCCTATATACTGTACATGTATTATAAATGATATATGGACTACAAAACTGCTAAAATGAATCTTCACTACATATATTTTACCAATCTTTACTGTTTTTGAGTTATGTTAATTATATTATTTCTCTTTGACTAGTTGTCCCTGCAACTGACAGCCATAGTTTTGGAGTCCTGAGGAAGCTCATAGCGAAACGCGTTGACTCCTTGTTTGTGTATAACACACTATGGCTCAAGTATTTTATATATTTGTATAGTGTGTCTTGGTTGGGGCCCCTCAACGTATCACCGGAGGCGACCCTACGTGAGGTCTGCACCACGTGGCACTTCGAGGACCCCCCGCCTGTTGCTTCTTTTTTTTTCTTTTATTTCATTTTTTCTTTATGTATATATATTGTGTTGGATATGCATTTTCTTATGTAAAAATAAAATATAATTTTTAAAAAAAAAATCAATCTCTGCTATCTCGTGGTGTGCCCATTTGAAGCGTCCGAATTACGTGGGGTGTCCCACAACTTTGTTTGTTTGTTTTCAGGATTGTCACGTCACCCTCACCTAGGCAATGTGGCTGCCTGACAGCTGGGGCTAAGTTAAAGCGGAGTTCCACCCAAAAGTGGAAGCTCTGCTTATCTGCTGTCTTCCCCCATCTGGTGCCACATTTGGCACCTTTTTTGGGGGGGAGGGAGCAAATTCCTGTCAAAAACAGGTACTCGCTCCCACTTCCATTTAAGGGCGCTGCAGCAACCTATGACACTTATGTCCCCTCCTCCTTCCCCCACTGCCTTCTGGGAGACACACAGGTCCCAGAAGACAGCAGGGCCATTCAGAGAGCGCAGCACGACTTGTGCATGCGCAGTAGGGTACAAGCTGTGAAGCAGCAAGGCTTCACTTCCTGATTCCCTTAGTATGGATGTCGGCACCTGCACCTGAAGTCGGCTTTGGGTTGGCGACATTGCGGGCTCCCTGGACAGGTAAGCGTCCCTTATATTAAAAGTCAGCAGCTACAGTATTTGTAGCTGCTGACTTTTATTTTTTTTAATAAAGGCTGGAACTATGCTTTAAAGTAGGACAATAGACATTTCATATTCATTTTGGAAAGAGCAAGGGAGGGTTATAACCTCTGTCTGTTTATTTTTTGCCATCTGTGTCCCATTGGGGAGATTTACCTTCACTTCCTGTCTCATAGCCAAACAGGAAGGGAAGGAAAATACCTGCAAATTAAGGGAATTGTTTGGGCATCCCCAGGGTACCAGAACTAGGGTCACCATTAGAAAATTTCCTCTATATTACTTATCTGGGGACAACCCAAAATTTGGCGTTTCTCTTAATTTCACTTTCGAAGAGGGTGACTCCTTAATGGGGGCACAGACAGCAATAAAAATCAGGTGTTCTAATCTCTCTCCACTCTATCCCAAAAAAAAGTTTTGAATTGAGGTATATTTTAAAGCGTAACTCCAATTTTGTTGAGAAAAAAACATCCCCCTCTGGATGATTTGTGTACATTGTAAGGATTATAACAAACTTTGTTGCAGATTCCTACCTTTTGTTATTCTGAAGAAATCATTGTTTGTTCCTCTTTGCCTCTGTACTGAGTAGGTCTAATGGTAGTGGTTTCATAATGAACTGTCAGGTATGCAGGTGCAGAGCACTAATGAGGAAATCTGCTGGGCCTGCATCCCTTTAGACGTGTTCCTATTGAAAGCAGCTCACCAAAAATTACATTTTTGTTGCAGGGGATCCCTGAAATCTGACTTGTATCTTAGTGCAGACTTCTGGGAAAATTAGTGAGCCAATCACATAAGCAGGAAATGATGTTTCTGGGGAGTGGTCAGTACACTTTCTGTGTACAGAACAACTCCAGGTAGCCATATTGCAATACATTCTCAGAAAATGGCATTGGCTGCAGATTGAAAAGGAAAGGTCATTTTTAATACATTCAATGACAATATTTTATTTTATTTATTTCAGGTACTTATATAGCGCTGTCAATTTATGCACCGCTTTACATATATTCTTGTGTCGCAATTATAGGCGCTATATTATTTTTTTCTTTATTTGCTATTTTTTCCCCCACAAAAGTGGAGTTACCCTTTAAGTATATTTTCTAACTTTGTATTCCACTGGTGTTTTTTTTTTAATTTTTATATCAGATATCCGCAGGCCCTGTTAAATTGCAGAATAAGTTTAGCCTGCTGCTGGGATATAGGGAATCAAGCTTATAAATAAAAATATTAATTATTTAAGAATAACTATTCCTGAAATAACAAAAATGGCTTTCCTTACCTGAAATTTTTACTTTGATCTTATTTTCTACTCGATAAGGGCTGTCGATCACTGAACATGTGTAGACTCCACCATCTGACAAAAATGTATTAGAGATGCCCAGACCAGCGTCTCCATTTAATGCTCTATCTTCATCCAGTGAATATCTGAGATCAGTTGATGTCACATTGTTATCATAGCTTAGGATGCGTTTTCCTTCTAAATGCCACAAAACTGCAAAATATTTAGGATCTGCAGGAAGTTCATCTGCTGTGAAGGTGCAGGGAATGTGGGCAATGGATCCAACTCTGGCTTCATATGTAGAAGGTCCCGTCATCTGTAACTCCGCACCTGCATGGGAGGAACATAAAATGTATACTTACAGTAAGGTGAGGTCACCTTCCCATCCCAGAAAAAAAGAGCTATTTCATTACAATATTAGAATTTGGCATGACACAGGTTTTATTTAACTTACTTTAAACTTTAAATTAAACCAAGTAAAAGGTATTTTGAAGAGTTCATCCACTGTTCCCATTAACAGTAAATTGACATATTTGTACGAATGTAGTTAACACTGAGAGCCCGGAGGGTCATCATAAGAGTCCATAATAATTTATTAATAGTGACCATACCAAAACAGCAGGATAAACGGCAGCCAAAGCATTGTGAGGGCAAACAACCTGCTTCATCAGGAGTCAGGACTCCAATAAAAGTAGCAATACGCTTTATAGGACTTTGTCTGGAAGCTCTTAAACAGTGTTCTTATTCAGCAAAAGGACAATAAGAATCACAGTGGACATGCGCTAAAGAAACGTGCACTTTTCTGGAGGCCCCGTTCTCTGGTGGAGTCACCAAGCCAAATCAACACCTCCTAAATACGCATTTCAGATCAGAGCCCAGCACCTCACATCTACTCCATCTACACCACTTACCTATATTCTCCAGCTCTCTCTCTCACTCATCCTTCCATCATCGTCAAAGCTTAAAGGGTGTGGAGATGTCACCTCCCTCTGACAGTGCTCAGGCCTAGCAATTGGCTGCATCACTGGAGGAGCACTGCATCATGGAAGGTAGCCACATGCTCCCTTATACCCAGAACCACTGGATATTTTGCTGCAATGCCTACTGAATATAGACTGTCGGGGCGAACCAGAGAGACAATTATAAGCAGTGCGCTTTACACAGACCTTGTCAATTAGCCCTGAATAAGCAAGGTAACAGTGTTTCTTGCATCCCTTCCTGCCATGATCTGTAAATAAACGTTTCCCAGCATGATACCTCATCCTGGAGATATATTAAATAATGGTCTTCCACTAGAGAACCACCAGCCAACACTAAGTTGGTGGCTGCTGGCTTTCAATCTTTGCTTGGGCCTCCACTGATGATTGCGATACAATGAGTTTTGTTCGTGATCATGTGAGCACTATATCAGCCAGGGCTGGTGCAAGGATTTTTGACACCCTAGGCCACAGGTGTCAAACTGGCGGCCCTCCAGCTGTCGCGGAACTACAAGTCCCATGAGGCATTGCAAGGCTGACAGTTACAAGCACAACTTCCACAGGCAGAGGCATGGTGGGACTTGTAGTTCTGCAACAGCTGGAGGGCCACCAGTTTGACACCCCTGCCCTAGGCGAAACCTAATTTTGCCTCCCCCTTTGGCTCCACCCCTAACCCCGCCCTTTGCCCTGCCCATGTGACAGGAGACAGCGCTATACAGGAAGCATCAGCTCTGCTCCCTCAAGCACTAGCTCCAGTGCTTCGCCTCTAATTACACTACCGGTCAGACGGAGCAGCTGCCTGAGACTGAGTTAGTTACATGCTGCAGCCTGCAGAGCATGGGAAACCAGCAGCCGGGCGACCTAGGCGGCTGCTTAGTTTGCCTATTGGTAGCACCGGTAGTGTCCAATCACAGCGAGAGCTAGTTGCCAGCAGCGCCCATGTGCGCCGCAAATCCGGTAGTGCAAATCATGTTCATGATTTTTCCTGTAGCAGCCGCCTCCCCGCAGTACATATACATGGGGCGGTTGGCAAACGGTTAAAGCAAAAGGTGCTTCAACCAAAAAATTACATAAGGGGGTGATCCTTTTTCCAACTCATTGATTGTTTTTTTATTTATTTTTTATTTATTCTGACATGTTGGTGTTGTATCTTTCACTTGGATGTTATAAGTTGCAGTGAGTAAATACAGCTGGATAAAACAAAAACTGTGTCTTTCTTCATTTCAGGCAACAAAATGTGATTCTTTTAATGGGGGTGATGCTTTTCTGCAGTATATCCACAGTAGAAGCATTATGATGAAACAGTCAATTGCATGATATAGAAGGGAAGAAAAAAAGCAAAATAACAAGGAGAACCCCTTAAGGAAAATTATTTCTCTCTCTCTGCTACCTCCTCCAAATATACTATTATAGATTATAAAGCACTAATTTCTTAACCACCAATCAAAAATAACTGATTATATGTGAAAATATAATGTGCAATATCTGTTTAAGATAAGCGCTGTGCTTTGTGCTCTAAAACTTCTTAAAAGTGCAACCTTCAACTGCTTCCCACTGTGCCACCTTCAATCGCTTTGGGTGAATCCTTCCCCAATTTTCAGAGAACTCACCAAATTCCAAGACCCTTAAAATGTATGGGTCATACTTGCCTATATAAACGTCCAGATACTAGAGCTGTTATTTCCCAGTTTGGATCACACATGAAATCAAGAGAGGATATGAGACATCACATATTAAAATCATTAAAAGCATATAAAATGAGTGCACTTACATTCAGCAGTGCTATCCCTACAATCTATCTACGCTGTGAGACACCTTTGGACAGCAGCATTGTCAGTCTGGGTGGAGGGGAGTGTTAGATGTACTAGCAGATGTACAGTAGATATACAAGCAAACTGAAGCCAGGCAGTGTTGAAAGAGGACTTTCATAAAAAAGGACCCTGCGACTATTTTGGGTGTGTTTTGAGAAAGGACAGAGACATAAATGTGGGTGGATAAAGCATGGTGTGGCGGCAGTAAATACACTGAGTCTGTTCGCAATTGACAAAAACTTGTATTGAAGTAATGGCCCAAACGTACAAACAGCCCAGTGAGAAGGCACCCAACTGGGCACAACCACAGATCTGCACAGTAATGTGGAGTGGAGCAGGTTCTGATGTGCTAACAGCATTTATCCTAGGAGGGTGGAATGTGGCCTGGCCAGTCTGTGTCCAATTGGGAGGAATCCCCGGAGGGGGATAGTGTCCCTATCCTGTTCCTACTCATCCTGAACCTTTCCCTACAGCTATTCACTTTCTCTAACCTGTCTCTACCCTGTCCACTAACAAAATGCACACCAAGCCCCGGAGCCAGGGTCTTAAATCGTTTGCCTGACCTAAGATGGCTGCCAGAGTCACATGGGGCGGCAGCATCCAACCAGATTGCTTTCCCAGTGACCCAGGAAACCATAGAGGAGATGTTCCTCCTGACTTCCTCTCTTTCTCTTCAATGCTGTTGTGGCTTGACTGCAATCTGCAGTGGAAAAAAGAGACTGCTCCTGCCTACAAGTCTGGGAGGAAAACCAGGTTAAGTCTAATCGGGGTCAAGTGATCTAGTATTATTGAAGACTTGCATGTTGCACAGCACTGTGGAAATTGTGGATAGTGGCTCCAAGGAGCAGGTACCCTCCAAGGGTACAAAGTCTTTCAGGAATGCATGTAGATTCCAGTATACCACTGGTGTAAAGTGACACACCAAGTAATAACATCTGAAGTTTGGGAGTCCGATGCCTCCCATATATTTTTGGTAAGGTCAAGTACGAAGGGCTAATACAGGCATTGGCATTATTCTAGAAAGAGCGAAAAAGTCTCCTTAAGGATATAAAAAAAGTGAGAGGTAATTTGATTGGAATCATGTACTCAAAATTTAAAGTCCCTAGCCAATAGCCAGGCCTTAAGAGTTACTCTAAACACACCCTCATAGCTTTTGGTGCTATTTAGAAGGCGGCTGCTTCCCTCTAGTGTTCCAGTTTGGCTGACCTCTGACTCTTGTAATTGGAAAAAAGCAAGGTATCTTGGGACATGTAGTTTGTTTGCAAGGATTAGCTCTGTGGTTGTTTTGAGTGGAAACTGCAACTACCAGCTGGCTGATGGAGGTGAAGAGATTTCTGTGAGGAGAAGAGCTTCCTGGGAGAGACTATAAGAATCTAGGCTTTAGGCCTGGGGCGCTCTTTCGGGACTGGCGTGGATCTGTGTGCAGGGAATCTGCTACTGAAAGTGGCCTGATTTTACAGATTTATCAACCAGATATCTGGAGGGACACTGGTGGACAGCATGACTACTCTGATCTGGAGCAGCCTGATGGTTGTTCCTGTTCCATCCATACTGCAGAGATGACAGATCCATGTGAGCAAAGGTGCGGTGCAGTGGAGGCCGGAGACCATCCCTTGAGCCATATACCGGAGAGATCATCATCATCCTCATCCTCAATATCATCTACATCCTTTGTTCCAGTTGGTGAGCAGGTAAAAGCCCAGTTTAACAGACACTGTGTATAGACATAATTGTTTCTCTACATTTGCCATTATCCCTTATGCAAATATCTGCTTGCAAACTAAGTTTGGACACTGTACACAGACATCCATGCTATCAATTAGTCTGCTGCTGCTTGTAGTTCCACAAAATTAACCTTGCTAAGTCAGTGATCACTGTGAAGTTTCTACAAGTTACTTTACTATAAGGAAGCAGTTCTCTGATCTTAGTTCATCCTTTTAGATTAGCTATTTGTTCCATCCATGCAATTAAAATAAAAGAAAGCTAGCTGAAGACCTTTTAAACTGACAAGCAGTAATACTGGACTACTTCAACTTCTCTCCCACTACATCACTTTATTGAAGTTATCAAAGCTGCAATTCACCAAAGAACTCTCTATAAGAGGAGGTTGAATAACGTTATAATTACTGTTTGCTGGAGTTGTACTTGTTTATCTATCACTATCACAAGTAACATAAATTAAGTGTTATTTCTGGATCAAATTGTGATAGTTATTGTTTTACCAATAATATTTTGTACAAGTAATTCCACCCTTGGGGTTGAAGTACAAGTTCATTCTTTGAGCCTTTTCATGATAAATCTTTTGAGTAAACATTATTGATTTAACTCAATTTGGTGTACCTCATTTCTGTTATAATTATTTAAAGGGAAATCAGAAAAATGATTGGACCCAGTGTGTCAGAGGTGGCAGAGGACCCACAGGGTCAGGGAAACCAGAGGAGTATTGATATTTCTTGCAACCCTCAAGAGGGCAGCTCTACAGTTAAATGTTTTATACAGACTGAAGTTCCAAAAAATAAATATTAACAACAACTTTAACAATATTAAAGTGATTGTAAAGGAGGTACAATGGCACACATATGGTGGGATTGCCCGGTCATCAAAGAGTATTGGGGAGAGATAAGGGATTTAATTAACACAATAACAAAACAAGATATAGAAGCAGACCCTTGGAGGTGCCTCTTTCATGGGGGGGCCGGCCCCATGAAGAAATATACTAAGACTCTAGTGCCGACCCTTTTAAATGCAGCGAAAAGTCTTATCCCAAAAAATTGGAAAAAGTCTGAACCACCATCATTAGAACATTGGTGCTACAAAGTAGAGGAAGAGGCCAACTTAGAAAGTTTAAAAAATGAAGACGGTAAGGGAAAAGAAGAGGGAGAGAAGAAATGGGTGAAGTGGGCTCAATTTAAAAAATCAAAAAAAATCTGGAAATAATGAGAAAAAGACTGGAACAAGACCTAAAGAAATAAAAATCAGGGGAAACGGAGGACCTGGGGGAGGGGAGTGGGGTGGGGGGAGGGGAGAGGAGGAATGGGTAGATAAAGATAGACATAGATTTAAGTGGGAATATTTGATGAATTGAATACATTTTTTTTTTATGGTGCACTTTAAAATGTATGAAGAATACCCACGATGATGTGACTATACCGGAGTGCAGCATGAAAACATACAAGCTGAAATAAACAATCTCCGTGGGTCATCTGATGTGGTAAAAAAAAAATAAAAAATAAAGTGATTGTAAAGGCTCATTTTTTTTTAAATAACAAACATGTTATACTTACCTCCTATGTGCAGTTGGATTTGCCCAGATCCTCCTCTTTTAGCGTCCCTCTTCGGCTCTCCTGGCCCCTCCCTCCTTCGAGTGCCCCCTCAGCCAGCAGCTTGCTACAGAGGACACCCAAGCCGAGTCAGAGCTCTATGTATCCATTCAGACACGGAACCATGACCTGGCCCCCTCCCCTCTCTCCCCTGATTGGCTGACTGACTTTGATTGACAGCCGCGGGAGCCAATGGTGCTGCTGCTCTGTCTCAGCCAATCAGGAGGAGTGTCCTGGATGGCTGAGGGGATCGTGGACATCGAGAAAGAGATGGGGCTCAGGTAAGTAATTAGGGGGTGCTGCTAGATACAGAAGGTTTTTATCTTAATGCATAAAGATAAAAAAAACCTTCTGCCTTTACAACTCCTTTAACATTAAAACCTAAGTGCAGCACTGTAATAAAATGAGAGTCCATGTACATAGTCCTCTTATAGTTCCACTTAGTGCAAACCCACACACGGTCAGATGTGAAGGAAAGGAAGAGATCCATCACCAGAAGGGAAGAAACACACTGGCTCATACCAGAGCAAGTGGACCGTCTAACTAAAGGCAGCCAGTCATGCTTATCAATGAGGCTCTTCCTTTAGTATGGGATGGCTGGTGGCTTGAAAAGATACCATCCTCCTTTTGCTAATATTAAATAGTATTTCTCATGGTGCATTCATAAAACAAGCAGAAAAGAAAGCCTCATTGTGCAACATCAATGAAATTAAGAAATGTATTAAGAAGTAGCCAGAATACTCGCAAACGCCAATTAAAAACAAGCATGTATAAACATAGGCTCTCAACTAAGTTTCCAACCAGGAAGATGGCCGCCTATCCAGCATTCCAGCATCACGTGGACACCAGTCACATAGGCTGGTGTCCATAAGCAGGTTCCACCAATGCAGCTGAGATGATTTAACAGAACGATATACTGTCTCTGGTGATCTTCCATAACAAGCACAGCAGCAGTGCTGATAGGCAGGACTCCTGAAGATCCCTGTTCTGTCTCTGCAGGCTGGAACACTCTCCCTGAGGAAGGCTTAGCTTTCCCTCACAAGCAGTATATCTTCCCCTCACTAATTTCACACATGTCTCCCCAAATGGTGGCTGGGCTCTGCCTTTTATAATAGAGCTAACAGAAAATGGTGGGCAAAATCGCGAGAGAACTTGTTCCCCAATCGGAACATTATTTTTCCCCATGATGGCAGCTGGAAACAAGTTCAGGGAACAGCTACAACCTCAACAAGATTTCACAAACCAGCAGGAAAAACACAAACAGTGAAATTCTACATATAGCATGACATTTCTACATGAGAAATTGAGTATGATACAATTGTAGTCCCACTCTCAGCCAGCAAGACTGGAGGCTACCTATAAATCAGCACCCATCAGTGCAGTCTTATCAGTGCCCATCAGTGCAGCCTTATCGCTGCCCATTAGTGCAGCTTTATCAGTGCCCATCAGTGAAGCCTAGCAGTGCCCATCAGTACAGCCTATCAGTGCCATCAGTGCAGCCTTATCACTGCCCATCAATGCAGCCTCATCAGTGCCCATCAGTGCAGCCTCATCAATGCCCATCAGTACCGCCTCATCAGTGCCTATCAGTGCAGCATACCAGTGCTGCCTTATCAGTGCAGCCTCGTCAGTGCCTATCAATGGAGTGTACCAGTAGCCATCAGTGCAGGCTCATCAGGGGCCAACAGTGCAGCCTATCAGTGACCATCAGTGCAGCATATCAGTTCTGCCTTATCAGTGCAACCCCATCAGTGCAGCTTAAGAGTGTCACCTCATCAGTGGCCATCAGTGCAGCATATCAGTGGCCATTGCTGCAGCATATCATTGCCCATCAGTGCAGCATATCAGTGTAGCATATCAGTGCCCATCACTGCAGCATATCAGTGCCCATCAATGCAGCATATCAGTGCCCATCAATGCAGCCTATAATTGCCCATCAGTGCAGTCTACAATTGCCCATCAGTGCAGCATATCATTGCCCATCAGTGCAACATAGCAATACCCATCAATGCAGCCTACCGTTGCCTATAAGTGCAGTATATTATTGCCCAGCAATGCAGGCTACCATTGCCCATCAGTGCAGCATATTATTGCCCATCAATGCAGCCTATTCTTGCCCATAAGTGCAGCAGGGAGGAATCGGGAGGATCTTGCAGCCAGGTGACACAGCGGGGATCTCTCGCTGAGACACGGCTTCGATATGAACAGCCGGCCGCTGTCAAATGAAGTCCCGCCTCCTGGACCAGCCACTTTATGGAAATTTTGAGGGCTGCTCTACATGATATTAAAAAATTATGTGGCAAGATATTCATCTTTACACAGCCACCCTCCCAAACCACAACCATTTACATCTTTTAATACATTTTGGGGGCTGATTTTGGTCTGAGGCCCCTGTGTCCACCTCCAAGACTTGCAGTGTGCAGTGTTCAGTCGTTCTAGTGTGAGCATTCAATCTACACAATTGCCTTGATATGTGATATTACTGATATTATGCACAATGGAGAAAATAATATGCTTTTTTATTTTTATACAGTGATACCCCACATTGTATGGTCCTGAGGAAGTTACTCAATATGTGAAATGTGTTGACCACTCGATTTGGACCTGTAAACCTTCAGTAATATCTGTGTTGGTTATATTATGTGCAATATGATTTAACCACTTCAGCCCCGGAAGGATTTCACACTTTAGGACCAGAGCCCTTTTTGCGATTCGGCGCTGTGTCACTTTAACTGACAATTGCGCGGTCGTGCGACGTTGTACCCAAACAAAATTTGCGTCCTTTTTACCCCACAAATAGAGCTTTCTTTTGGTGGTATTTGATCATCGCTGCGTCATTTCTGATCGCCGCTATAAACAAAAGAAGAGCGACAATTTTGCAAAAAACCCCAAATTTCTTACTTTTTGCTAAGATACAAATCCAAAAAAAAAAATATAAAAAAACATTTTTTCATCGGTTGTGGCCGATTTATATTCTTCCTCATATTTGTGATAAAAAAAATCGTAATCGGCGTTTATTGATTGGTTTGCGCAAAAGTGGCTGCGTTTACGGATGATGAGAATTAATTTTTGGGGTTTTTATTTTTTTTTATGTTTTACAAGTAATGGCGGCGATCTGCGATTTTTAGCGGTACTGCGATATTGCAGCGGACATGTCGGACCATTTTGACACTTTTTTGGGACCATTGGCATTTATACAGCGATCAGTGCTATAAAAATGCACTGATTACTGTGTAAATGCCATTGGCAGTGAAGGAGTTAACCTGCAGGGGGCGCTCTAAGGGTTAACTGTGTTCCCTGGGCGTGTTCTTACTGTATGGGGGCTGCCCTAACAGGGGAAGGGAAGTGATAACAACTTCCATATAGAGGAAGGCTGTGATCACAGCCCTTCCCTCTCTCACAGAACGGAGGTCCGTGTTTACTTACTTACTTACTTTCAGTGCGGGGGGGCATCGCGGGTAGCCGGCGGAAATCGAGTCACCCGCTCCCTGGCCCTCCCCGAACACAGTGAGCGTGTGGGCGCGCCTCCGGCGTATGACGGCGGTTTGCAATATCGAACCACTTTGTCGCCGTCAACCTGCGGTTGGCGGTCGGCAAGTGGTTAACTACTTCAATACTGGCCACTTTCACCCCCTTCCTGCCCAAGTCATTTTTCAGCTCTCATTGCTGTTGCACTTTGAATGACAATTGTGCAGTCATGATACACTGTACCCAAATTAATTTTTTAACATTTTCTAAACACAAATAGAGCTTTTTTGATGGTGGTTAACCACCACTGGGTTTTTATTTTTTGCTAAAAAACAAAAAACTACCAAAATTTTTGAAAAAAAGAGAAAAGTTTTTCTTAGTTTCTGTTAAAAACATTTGTAATTTTTATCCTTCACTGATGTGCGCTGATGAGGCTGCATTGATGGGCACTGATAGGCTGCACTGATGAGGCGGCACTGATGGGCACTGATGAGGCGGCACTGATGGGGTGGCACTGATGACGAGGCACAAATATGCTGCACTGATGGGCACTGATATGCAGCACTGATGAGTACTGATATGTGGCACTGATGGGCACAGATTGGCCTCACTGATGGGCACAGACTGGTGTCACTGATGGGCACAGACTGGTGTCACTGATGGGCACAGAGTGGCATCACTAATGGGCACTGTAGTGGCTGCATTGTGCCCTGATTACCTTTACATATCTTCCCTGTGAGGAGATGCTGTTGGTTGGCTCTCCTCACCTCACACTCTGTCACTTTGTCTCTTTTCTGAGACCGGGGTCGTGCTGTGTCCCAGGAACATGGCGTGCCTGCGATCACGGCTAAACTGGGCGCTGTCATATGATGTAGTCCCAGAATAAGAGCCACACTGCTCCACCGTCAATTGATGGTGGGTGGGGGGCAAGTGGTTAAGGTGTCTATGTCCTCAAACCTACATAGGGTACCATGCTGGCCAGACCTTTGTAGACCTTTGGACATGTTAGAAAAAGAAACATCATGTTGTGTACTGTGAACTATATACTATATGCATTATACTTGTCTATGCCAGCAGGTGGCACTGCTGTATTATAGTGTATAGTGAATGTATTCTATGATATAACAGGATGTATGGTCTATCTCTGTTATATGCACTTGTTTGTTATTCAGTTCCTGTTCATGTCTCTTATGCTGTAAGATATGTTCTAATATTTCTCCATGACAGTAAAGGTATCTACTGCATACAAGAAACATCCAGTGCATGATTTCAATACCCTGTAACAGGATATGGGTCCCAGGCATCCAGGCATTGGAGAGGATACTGCAAGCCCAGGCACTGGAAATAATTCTACAGAGAATCAGTGAGTACTATATACAAGCTACTGAAATATGGAAAGTGGTTCAGATGTGAAGTTTGCAATAGCAAACCTGAACAATGGCAATTACCATCTGTGGAAATTTAAACTACAGTCAGACCCACAAACAGAGAGACAGAGGCATGGGACAGAAAGGTTAGGCAGGCAAAAGCAACTATAAGCCTATTAGCGGAAGGTAACCAGCTTATCCAGACCCGAGCAGGAGCTTACACTGGAATATAGCAAAGGCAAATTAATTGATGAATATGACAGAAGGAAAGAAAACACGCACCATGATGACAAACTGCTTAAGATGTACAAAGGCACAAAGTACAACAAAGAAATCAGAGCCTGTTTTCACCGTAAAGGACCAGTCACTTAAAAAAAGGACTGTTCTATCTGGAAAGCCAAGCAGCAAAAGCTACAGCTATCCACAAAAGAAAGAGTCAAAGCAGCCACAAAGGAAACTGTAGAGACATCATGGAGTGCCACCTTTAAAGTGACACAGAGCGACAAGCCACATGACTAGCAATGAGACCTTCTTCGCAAACATTAAATACAGTGCAAAATACAAAGTTTTCCTAGCAAACAGGAAAAGCATCACTGCAGAAGGTAAAGGCCAGGGCTTTCTGAACTGCATTACACCACAAGGATGTAAGCAGAGCATCTTTGTAAAGAAAGTGCTGTATGTTCCAGAACTAGAAGGCAGCCTTCTATCAGTGAAAAGTCTTGCAAACAGTGATCTAACAGTTATGTTTCAGGGTGATGAATGTACAATTCACAATAATAAGTGATTCCCTGCAAAAGGAAAACTGGATGATCACCTATACAAGCTCATCACCACAGACCAGCAATCCAATATAGTCTCTAATGACCTACACAGCAAATGTATTCACTTATGGCACAAGCGGCTGTGGCACAGAAGTGCAGAAGCTATACAGGATATTATAAAGAGAGGTTTATTAGAAGATTTGGCAATAATGCTTTGAAAAGTGCTCATGAAATGCAATAGCTGTATTGAAGCAAAAGCCACTCGTGCTCCCCTTCCACAGGCATCTCAAAGAAAAACCACACACCCCCTACAGCTCATACACAGTGACGCATGCGGTCCAATGAAAACTCCCACATCAGGCAGGAACAGATATCTACTGACTTACATTGATGATTATTCCAGTTACACAGCTACTTATCTGATGAAACACAAAAATGAAACATCAGAGACACTTCAAGAGTTTGTTGCCATGTCTAGCAACTAATTCCAACACAAAACAGTAATAATACACACCAACAATGGTGGATAATAAAAATAAATGACAAGGAGATGGCGCTGTCCCTATGGGTTATATATAAAACCACTAAGCAACAATACATATAGTGCATATGCTAGATCCTTAAAAAATATTGTTATAAAGTGACATCATGTGCAATATAAATATAAAAATCAAGTACATAATTATATTAAACAGTGAACAAGTGTCCAAAAAAATATATTTTTCCAAAAGTCCGCAGCATAAAAGATCAAAATGTGAAATTCATGAAGTGAATAAAAATATAAAAAAATATATATATATGTAAAATATGTCGATGAAATTCAGAAAATCTTCAGCATAATGGTTAAGAAAAGGGTTCTTCAAAAAAACCCCATCCGCAGTGTATATCAGGGCATATATAAAGTGACTTTGCAGTGCTCCAACGGCATTTATCACAAGGGTGACTGTCACACGTGCTCCCCCTCCTGTGCCCCCACTCACCAGAGCTTTACACCCCTGCAGGGGTAACACGCATGCAACTGATCCAGCCTCCAATCATCGGTCCTAGATTGGTTGGTGTGTAGTCAGGAACAGTGATCCTCGGTATAAAGGGCTCCCTCCAATGGAGTATATGTGTGAGAAGAAATAAATTCCCAATAGCGTAATTCCGTTATAACAGTTTATTAATCCAACATTGAACTGTAGGTATACATCCAGGTTAATGGTATGCGGCTTGTAGGAAATGGTGGTAACATCAAGTGAACTGCCGCGGCTGCTGTTTGAGTAAGGAGCGGAATCTCTTCCTCCCTCCCCGACTTGCGTTCCACCTCTCCAAACCACCAAAACCGGACTAAACGGACTAACGCGTTTCATCATATGACGTCATCAGAAGCCGTGGCCATCTTGGCACTCCCACCACTTAAATAACCAGTATGGTGGGCGGTCTTACTGAGTACACCCACGTGTTTTAGATAAAAATAAAGCCATTTAACCGCTGTGTTATAGTTAAAATATAAAAAACAGTTAAATATCAAAGGGAATTTTATTAAAACGGGAAAAATCGGAGAGTAAGAAATTAAAAAATATTTTAAAATAAAAATAAAAAACAGAGTAAAAATTATGGATTTATACTAAAAATATATATGTATCTTAAATTGGGGAGAGCTCCTCCTTGTGGATGAAAAGGAAAAATGCTAAAGAAGGAAGAGATTGCGTTGTTCAATCGCAAACCCAGCTATTACATGGTAAAACTTTGACACAGTAGATTCATATTATCCAAATAGTTACTAAGAAAAGTAAATATAATCTTCTAATTCACAACAATCTTCCAATATATAAAATAATCTATATGGTAGCACCTGAATATAAGAAGTATATATACAAAACATATTAATATCCACAACTTATATATAAGATCTTAGAAAGATTTGTAAAATAGTATATATGGAAGGTATATATATATATATATAAAAAAACTTAAAACCAGATATATTAGAAGCAGGGAACAAACATGCAATAATCAGGGATGACGACCAGACGGTAAATACACCGGGTTTCATTTTGAAAAATGGCAATCCTTTTATTACCACCCGTCCAGTTATTCTTAATTCTATCTATACCATAGAAGATAAGGCATGAGGGGTCTTTCTGGTGAACTTCTTTAAAATGTCTAGACAAGTTGTGTTTGGGAAATCCTTTCTTAATGTTATTTATGTGCTCCCTAATGTGTTGAACAGATCTGTAAAATTTCTTCAAGTGGTCTTTCTGGGGAGTACGGAATAGAAGATACCATATCTATCTTAATTCTTATTGACCTGCCCACCATTATTTTCCTAACGGTAAAAAGTTTTACTTTGGGCCACATAAATGGCAGACCAGCAGTAGGGACTAATAACGTACAAACAA
>BLSH010476046.1:24043-34474 GCA_018402905.1 Glandirana rugosa
TTTTGGGTAGGCGTCACATTTAGTCCCGTATATCCCCTCTATCCCTCTGGATATTAGTCACCCAAGTCTAGAAAACAATGAGTTGCCTCCACTGATTATAGGTCTCCCTATCTCCCCTATATGCCCTGATTTACACTGCGGATGGGTTTTTTTTGAAGAACCATTTTCTTAACCATTATGCTGAAGATTTTCTGAATTTCATCGACATATTTTACATATATATATATTTTTTATATTTTTATTCACTTCATGAATTTCACATTTTGATCTTTTATGCTGCGGACTTTTGGAAAAATATATTCTTTTGGACACTTGTTCACTGTTTAATATAATTATGTACTAGTTTGATTTTTATATTTTTATTGCACATGATGTCACTTTATAACAATATTTTTTAAGGATCTAGCATATGCACTATATGTATTGTTGCTTAGTGGTTTTATATATAACCCATAGGGACAGCGCCATCTCCTTGTTATTTATTTTTATGTCTATTTCCTATACTGGGAAATTAGGAGGGCAGCAGTCCTTACCACACATTTTACTTTTTATTATCCTGAGCTCGGAAATTACCTTATTCTAATGGTGGAGAATACATAAGCAAAGAAGTGGCCTCATACCTGAAGAGACAACTCCTAAACAAAACAGTGTAACAGAAAGGAAAAATCACATATAGAAATGGCCAGATGCATGTTGTCGGATGCCATCCTACCTCACAAGTACTGGGGAGAATCAGTCATGACTGCAACCTACCTACAGAACAGTCTACCCTCAAGAGTTATTAAAAACACTCCATTCGAAATGTGGCATGGATCAAAGCCTAGCTTATGGCACATCAGAGTGTTTGGATGTAAAGCCTATGCCTATATTCCAAGTGAAACGTGATCCAAGCTGGAGTACAGAGCCATAGAGGGCATTCTAGTGGGCTAGGGCGAGCAAACTAAAGCCTCGTACACACGGGACGATGATTGCATACAGCAGGTCATACTAACGACCGTTGTATGCGATATCGATCGTTCGTATGCGCGATTAGAACAGTCGAACATACGACGGTCGTACAAGGGAGTTGTATGAGCAGACTAGAAAACTTGGTCATACCAACAAGCGGTCATACGACCGTTGTATTGTGTGTACAGAGCAGTTGGTACAAAAAGTTGTATTGTGCAAAACACACATGCTCAGAAGTCAGGAACGGCCAGATGCTAATTACATGCACCTGAACGTTCTTCTGTGCTCGTACGATCGTGTAGTGCAGTCAGTATGCAAGTTACATTATGCAACATGCGTTTTACGACAATCGTACGTACGATCGTCGTGCCATGTGTACGAGGCTTAAGGGTTACAGAATCCTACACCCAAAGAATGACAAAGTGAAAATAAGCCATAGTGTTTATTTTGATGAGAGCCCATCACCAGAAACACTGATCCCTGAAAGCTGTGAAGTGAATATAACCAGCAAACCAGAAGAAAAGATTGACCAAAGCAAACCTGTGCAGGAATCAGATCAAGAGGTGGAGCTCACAATGCCTAAACCAAGTTCCCCACCAGATACTGTTGAAATGCCTTAAGTCAGAAGATCCACTCAGACTACAAAGGGGATACCACCCCTCAAGCTGTCATACATGGTCAAAACACACAACATACTTGAACCAACATCCTGGGAAGACATAGAAAAATTGCCAAAACGTGAAGCCAATAAATGGAGGAAGGCAGTAGAAAAAGAATTAAAGTCACTTCAAGAAAATAAAACCTGGACACTCACAGAGCTCCCGCCTAACCGCAAAACTATTGGAAGTAAGTGGACTTTCAAAGTAAAGTCATACGCAGAAGGGAATATTCACAAATACAAAGCCAGGTTAGTTGCCAAGGGTTACTCCCAGAAATTCGGCGAAGATTACAATAAAACATTCAATCCCATCGTAAAACACTCTAACATCAGAGCGTTCTTAACTTAGCATCTGGGAAGGGCATGCAAGTGAAACACCTTGATGTTAAAACTGCTATCCTATATGGAGACATTAAGGAAGATCTCTACAAGGAACAACCACCAGGGTTTGAGCAAGGAGACAACCTTGTGTGTAAACTTCAGAAGAGCATCTACGGTCTTAAACAATCTGCAAGGATGTGGAATGAGAAAGTGAAGTGATTACCAGAGAGGGATTCTCAAGAAGTAAAGCAGACCCCTGTCTCTACTCCAAGAATCAAGAAGACAGATGGATATACATCCTTATCTATGTTAATGACATTATAACTTGTTTTGAACAAGAAGGGGATTACAATCAACATGGCACATCTTGACTTGGCAATATTTGCCCACTCTTCTTTGCAAAATCACTCCAAATCTGTCAGATTGCGAGGGCATCTCCTGTGCACAGTCCTCTTCCGATCACCCCACAGATGGATATTTGTCTTCGTAAGAAAAGGCTTTCACCTTGTCAATGTACTGCACTGTATGGGAGATTGTTGTCACATGTACCATACAGCCAGTACTTGCCAGATATTCCTGCAGCTCCTTTAATGTTGCTGTAGGCCTCTTGGCAGCCTCCCTGACCAGTTTTCTTCTCGTCTTTTCATCAATTTTGTTGTGCCATATTTTCCCCACTTGATGGTGACTGTCTTCACTGTGTTCCATTTTATATCTAATGCCTTGGAAATACTTTTGTACCCTTCTCCTGACTGATACCTTTTAACAATGAGATCTCTCTGATGCTTTGGAAGCTCTCTGCGGACCATGGCTTTTGCTGTAGAATGCGACTAAGAAAATGTCAAGAAAGGCCTACTAGAACAGCTGAATGCTATTTGGGGTTAATCAGAGGCACTTTAACTGATAGCAGGTGTGTACTGACTCCTATTTAACATGAGTTTGAATGGGATTGCTTAATTCTGAACACAACTACATCCCCAGTTATAAGAGGGTGTGCACACTTATGCAACCGCATTATTTTAGTTCTTAATTTTACCCCCCCCCCCAAAAAAAAAAGATTTCAGTTTGTTTTTCAATTGAGTTGTACAGTTTATAGGTCACATTAAAGATGGAAAAAGTTCCGAAATTATTTATCTTTGTCTCATTTTTTTACATCACAGAAACCTGACATTTTAACAGGGGTGTGCACAAATACCTACACCCAGGTCTCTGTTTACTGGTTGAGCAGGTTTAAGTACTCAAGAGTTATATTTCCATTAATTTAAGGTCAGTGCTGTAACTTTCTAATTCATCTGGCCTGTGGTGTTGAGGCACAGAAGGGAGTGGTTTGACATAAGAGCGGTCACCCCTCTGGCCTCCTCCTGAACGTTTTCAAATGAATAGAGTGTTGCTTGAAAATCTTTATATCCAGCAAACAGTTATTGCTTGTGTCACTGTGTTACATCATTGTTATATTTTTCCCTTGTGAAACTTCTTAATGGGCTAGGTCTATATCACTGGGAATTAATGTTCATACCCTTCCAGTAAACACGACTCAACTTTCTCACTTAAATTGTGTTTGTGCCTTTAACTCTTTTGATTATCACAAAAAATGTCTGAACCCAGGGTGTCAGAGGTATCAGAGGACTTGCAAGGTCAATCAATGGGGTTCAGATTCAGCAAACGGCCCTCACAGGGGTAGCGATACAAAACCAAGTTTAGTGCCCCCATAGTGAGTAGGTGCTTGTAGAGTAGATTTTTGTTAGGAGAGGCAAATTTATCAAGGCCTGACAGAGGTGCAGGCCTTGTTGTTTTGATTTGGGCAGGGGAGTTGGAGACTGCAGGATGAAACACCCCTTGGTTACTCCTCCCCTTTGGGTCCAGAAGACTCTGGAAAAAGGGGATGGATGAGGAGGTGTAACTTTCTGAGGTATGTTGAGGTGCCCTGACCAATCCCCAACCTGAATTGGCAGGGGGCAGGTTTCCTTAAATACTGTGGTCTGCCCAGCTGGGGAGGAGAGTGTCGGGTTGAAGAGTGGAGATGTAGCAGGGGTTGCTGTGCCCTCACCTGGAAGCCCCTATTCTGGGGGTGACCTTGAGGCCTGGTGGCTTGGGTGCAGCCAGGAGTAGAGAAGAGATTCTGGGGCAGCACAAGGGAGCAGGGGAGCAATAGAGAGGCCACAGGAAAGGCTCTTTAAAGGATCCACTGGTGTTGTTGTCAGTGAGTGACCACACTGGGAGTTATAAAAGTGGACTGGAGCAGTGTACAGTGGACAGTCTGTGGAGGTCAGAGAAGCCAGTCAGGGAAGCAGGGTCACTGGACAGTGGAGCAGGCCGAAGCAGCCAGGAGGGCTGAGGTGGTTTGGAAAAGATGGGCTGGGAGCAGTAGTCCATTGAACCCTAGATAGCACCAATGTGCGCACCTACACTTTGAGGGCCCTTGCCTGTAATGGGCAGTCCAGAGGTCCTGCAAACAGAGATGCAGGCCTCGCCATGTGCTAGCTAGGCCAGAGGAAGAGAAAATGGAGTCCTGATAAATATCCTTTCAGGCCTCACCATGAGAATCAAGTATGTGCAGGAGAGAGGAACTAAGGAGAAAGTGAGAGTTGAAGCAAGTCTGTGCTGGAGGAAGGAGTGTATATACTGTGTATATACCGGGGTTATTTATCTTTGTCTCATTTTTTTACATCACAGAAACCTGACATTTTAACAGGGGTGTGCACAAATACCTACACCCAGGTCTCTGTTTACTGGTCTAGCAGGTTTAAGTACTCAAGAGTTATATTTCCATTAATTTAAGGACAGTGCTGTAACTTTCTAATTCATCTGGCCTGTGGTGTTGAGGCACAGAAGGGAGTGGTTTGACATAAGAGCGGTCACCCCTCTGCCCTCCTCCTGCACGTTTTTAAATGAATAGAGTGTTGCTTGAAAATCTTTTATATCCAGCAATCAGTTATTGCTTGTGTCACTGTGTTACATCATTGTTATATTTTTCCCTTGTGAAACTTCTTAATGGGCTAGGTCTATATCACTGGGAATTAATGTTCATAACCTTCCAGTAAACACGACTCAACTTTCTCACTTAAATTGTGTTTGTGTCTTTAACTCTTTTGATTATCACAAAAAATGTCTGAACCCAGGGTGTCAGAGGTATCAGAGGACTTGCAAGGTAAATCAATGGGGTTCCGATTCAGCAAGCGGCCCTCACAGGGGTAGCGATACAAAACCAAGTTTAGTGCCCCCATAGTGAGTAGGTGCTTGTAGAGTAGATTTTTGTTAGGAGAGGCAAATTTATCAAGGCCTGACAGAGGTGCAGGCCTGGTTGTTTTGATTTGGGCAGGGGAGTGGCCCAGGGAGAGTTGGAGACTGCAGGATGAAACACCCCTTGGTTACTCCTCCCCTTTGGGTCCAGAAGACTCTGGAAAAAGGGGATGGATGAGGAGGTGTAACTTTCTGAGGTATGTTGAGGAGCCCTGACCAATCCCCAACCTGGATTGGCAGGGGGCAGGCTTCCTTAAATACTGTGGTCTGCCCAGCTGGGGAGGAGAGTGTCGGGTTGAAGAGTGGAGATGTAGCAGGGGTTGCTGTGCCCTCCCCTGGGAGCCCCTAGTCTGGGGGTGACATTGAGGCCTGGTGGCTCGGGTGCAGCCAGGAGTAGAGAAGAGATTCTGGGGCAGCACAAGGGAGCAGGGGAGCAATAGAGAGGCCACAGGAAAGGCTCTTTAAAGGATCCACTGGTGTTGTTGTCAGTGAGTGACCACACTGGGAGTTATAAAAGTGGACTGGAGCAGTGTACAGTGGACTGTCTGTGGAGGTCAGAGAAGCCAGTCAGGGAAGCAGGGTCACTGGAAAGTGGAGCAGGCCGAAGCAGCCAGGAGGACTGAGGTGGTTTGGAAAAGATGGGCTGGGAGCAGTAGTCCATTGAACTCTAGATAGCACCAATGTACGCACCTACACTTTGAGGGCCCGTGGCCCTTGCCTGTAATGGGCAGTCCAGAGGTCCTGCAAATAGAGATGCAGGCCTCGCCATGTGCTAGCTAGGCCAGAGGAAGAGAAAATGGAGGCCTGATAAATATCCTTTCAGGCCTCACCATGAGAATCAAGTATGTGCAGGAGAGAGGAACTAAGGAGAAAGTGAGAGTTGAAGCAAGTCTGTGCTGGAGGAAGGAGTGTATATACTGCGGTGTATATAGAAGGTCCCGTTTTGATCCATTGGGCAACCCACAATTACCCTTACCCCATCCAAGTTTTATCCCCTAATAAAAAAAAAAAAAAAACAAAGTACGGCCTGTTCCGTGACCCCGGATGAAAGGACAAATGTGTGATTGAGGGCAGAGACACAGATGGACCACTGCAACCAGCCACCTCTAAGGGGGACCTTGGCTACATTTGGGGGCGTTGTCCGGGATTCATCTGTAAAGCTGCCAGTCATTACCCCTAGAAACCACAAGAGAACTGAGCCAGGGAACTGTATTTTTTCCATTATTAGTGTGGTTTGAACCCGGGGAAGGATTTGTGTGTTGCCTGCTAAACACTAAAAGGTACAAGTGTGCCGTTGTCCATAGCAACCAGAGGCAGCTGCCGCCAATTGCTGCTCTCACCTACCCAGCCGCTCCAACCGGTGCTGCGACGGACACTTGCATTATCCTGCATTTCAGTGACTTTGTTACTATGTGCTGTTACCCCTGCTCTCAAGGCACAGTGTTTATTAGCCGTTTCACATGCAGAGTAGCGCAGGAAGCATCTGTAAGTTCTTTCTCATGTCACGCTGTTCCCCTCCTCTCTTCTCGTCCATCTCAATTGATGTCACAAGCAAATTGGGATAGACGAGAAGAGAGGAGGGGCCGCGGGGAAACAGCGAAACATGAGAGAGAACTTACAGACACTTCCTATGCTACTCTGCATGTCGGCTGATACTCGATCTACCCGTCAGGCAACAGCTGTCGGTGATTGACCGGTAGATCACAGCGGACCTCCGGGGGGAATTCATAGCATTAGGCGGCTGAGCCAATGGCCAGTACATGCCTGGTCCTGCAGAACGTGAACAACATTCCTGCTGTGGGACTTGCTTTGGGAATGATCGATGGATCGGCTGTGTTTGATCTGCCCAGACCGTGGGGGTCTGAACTGCCGGACAAGCCAGCCTGCCACCCTGTGCCCAGCGGAGAAGATTTGCCAATTGAAAGGACGCTGGGGTGAGCTTTGTCCAGTCCATTCCCTTTTGAAGCCTGTGCTCGGTTTTGAAGCCTGTGCTCGGTTTTGAAGCCTGTGCTGGGGGAGGGGCCCCTTCCATCAGGAACTACAAGACATTACTGACAGGGCAGGCAGGTAAAGAAGTTGGTTACTGTGTGGGATATGTTGCTCTATTGGGAGGCCTATAACCCCCTCTCAATAGACCTGTTTTTGTAGATAGTTGTAGTTAGTTGTTCTTCCCTTCTCTTAGGATTCCAGGGATGAAACAGCTGTTCATTCCCATCCGTCGAGAGTCAACAACCTACCTACAATTATGCGGGCGGAGTACTTTTCAATGTTCAACACGTTAGGCATTAAAGTGTGTAATAAATATATCCACTTTGTTTCTCTTTTGGAGCGGTCCTGTACTATATTAGAACCTCTCCAATTATAATATACCCTATAGGGCCGGACCTTGCCGGAAAGACAGGTCCTGCGCGCATGCACGGAAGTGACGTCTCGCGGCTCTGGCCAGTCACAGCGCCGAAGCCGTGTACCCGGAAGCAAGATCCGAGGGAAGATGTCCGCTCCCTCAGAGGGGACCGAGCAGCCCGGTTGGATCTTCGTTTCAAGGTGAGTATTTCATAATGAGCTAATATGCAGTGCATACTAGCTCATTATGCTATTGTCTTGCAGGTTTTTATTTATTTATTTTTATTGGGTAGACAACTGCTTTAAGAAAAGCAGAATAGTGCTTGATTCTAAGGTTTACTTTAAGTCCACTGATCGTAACAGCTACTTATCAGTGAGGAGTGGCCACCATCCAGCTTGGATAAAAAATATCCCGAAAGGGCAGATAATGTGTGTGAAACGCAATTGCAGTAGAATGGAGGATTATCAGTCACAATCAAACATTTTAGAGGATAAATTCATTCAGAAAGTTTATAGAAGACCCCTAATTTTGGTGACAGGGTGGTTAGGAAAATTCTTGACCCCCCGGTCAACAAAAACAACACTTTTTTTAAAAAAGGGTTTTTATTCCTGTCGCAAATGCATCTGCTGCAGAACTGTAAGGGTAAACAATAGGGGACGTCTGTTTTTCGATTCAGGTGATGATAAGAAAACCTTCCCCATTAAAGAGTTCATCACCTGTAACACCACACAAGGTGTGTACCTATTATGGTGTCCATGTGGTCTATATTATGTGGGATGCACTAAATGCAAGTTAAGGGTACATATATCTGAGCACATTAGAAATTTTAGGAATGGCTTTAAAAATCATAGTGTCCCTCCACTTTCGGAATGTACATAATAGCGACCCATCATTGCTACAGTTCTGTGGTATAGATAGGGTATATTATAATTGGATATATAGTACAGGACCGCTCAAAAAGAGAAACAAAGTGGATATATTTATTAGACACTTTAACGCCTAACAGGTTGAACACCAACTTGATTTAAACTGTTTTATTAGTGATTTATAGTTCCGATCCATGATAATACATTTTATATTTTTAATATAAAATATTTTTAGTAATACTGGGAGTAGTATTTTTTTTATATTTATTGTCTGCTACAATTATCTTGATAGTATGCTGTTTGGTTCTTTAATGAAGCTATTTGTGCATTATTGTCATTTTGATCATTGTAGTTTATATGCATTATATCCTCTGTAATGAAGTTGACGTATTTATATGTTTTCATCTATATATCCATCCTGACATCATATGCTGCAGTTTGTATGGAATTCTGCTCTTTACATGGTGTCATGAATGCTTTTGTTGCTCCAATTTCAGTTGGGGACACCGGTCCTGTTTTATCAGTGAATGGATGGTTAAAGTGCCATGCTATTCAGATAAATGCAGCGTCAGTGATGTGAATGGGAGCCCTGCAGATGGTTAACCATTTGATTGCAAACTACCAGACTGCCAAACAGGAGAGTGTGAGGCCATACTCTGCGGTGAGTTGATTACCTATGGGGAGAGGCTCTCTACTGAACACGTGTGGTGGTGTGTGAAGATTCCTGTTCACCCTTTGGAGAAAATTTCTTATATACTCGGGCAGCTTCTTCATCACTTTAGGACTATTGTTGGACTATTTTATATATATTTTGGTTTGGTGATACTTTGATGAATGAACATTTAGAGCACTGCTGTGCCACTTGCAAATATTTTTGAATATTACTATTAACTGACTTTCATCTATATAAGCAGCTGCTATCTTTCTTGATATGTATACTTGGTTATTCAGATTTTAATTAATCTCAGTTCCATTTGGCGCATAAGTATTAAGTGTGTGTGGGGGGGGGGGCATAGCGTTACACTTATTCGATTTGTCAGTGTGTAAATATGTGCCTGCAGAAGAGTTCAGGGAGTCTGAGCTAGATTCCTTGTCTGATTTGTCTGGTGATGATGAACTGTTTCAAACCATGTCACAAGAACTGTTGTAGGCTGGTGAAGATGCTGCTTCTGCCTTCACTTCCGTAGACGGGGCAGCTCTAGACTTTGGGGGAACATCATCTAGTGTGGAAGAGCCAAGTGTCACTAGTGAGCCTCTGCCTAAAGTTATAAGTCCAGCTGAAACAAAGATACTGTCTGCTAAAGCCATGGTACAAAAGTCTCTGAATCCTGGATATGGGGAATATTAGAGCCCTGCCAAAGCTTGCTTGTTTGCAGAGAGCTCAATAAAAGAGTTGCTACAGAATATGGCCTAGAATTTCCATATGTTCCTACAGAGACTATGCAGGAAATTGAGTCTAAATGAGAGGAGTGGTATAGTGAAGCTGTTTGGGACTACCTGTCTGTTCCAAAGCCTTTCAGAAAAGCTGGCTATTTATCTGTCATTGATGAGCGTTATGATGAATGCATGCTTCAATGGAATTATGGCCGGCATATTCATTCTGACAAAGTGGTCATCTGCAGATCTGGAAAAGATGTTGTCTACTATGTCACCACTGTGAACAAACAAGGAAAGCCAGTTACTTTGCCAGATCCTCCTTTCTACTGGTGATCTTTTTCAAGGGACTTTCCTCCTAGACCGTTTCATTGACCGAAAGGAACAAACAAGTGTCACCACTGTATCATCTGTTGTAGAAAAGGTCTAGACGTCTACTGGTGAAACAGTCTTACTTATACGGCCGGTATTAAGGTAACTTCGTACGTAAGTAGTATTGCGAGTAGTTACTGTCTATTTATCGGTCGAAAAGACTTTCCGAAACCTTGTCTGTCCATCAGGGTTTGTCGAAGTGATATGGTGAGGAGAGTAAATCTGAGTTAAAGGACGTATCAGAGACATCCTTGTATACCTTTAAGATCCGGTATAAGACATCGTTGAGAAAATAACTCGAGAGACGTTTG